>JAQZBX010085800.1:0-13079 GCA_029593785.1 Cabassous unicinctus
TTTTTTTTTTTTTTTAGGAGGTACCAGGGAATTGAACCCAGGACCTCATATATGGGAAGCAGGCATTCAGCCACTGAGCTACATCCACTCCCCTCCTATTCCTTTTGATATGCCTTCTTCTTAATTCTGTCCTTGCCCTATTACTACAGTCCTTTATCTGTTTTTTGGAGCTTTGAGAAAGATGTTTCTATCAGTTCTTGCTGGTTGTTCAGAGCTTCTTGAAGTATCTCCTGTTGCCAGCTTGATCCAGGTGTGGGGCTTTGAAGCCCTTTTAGATTAGATTTCTGGACTTCATCAGAAGGTCTAGTGTTACTGAATGCTGTAACAACTTTGATTGGCATCACAAACAGGGAAGATTGGCAGAAGTGGAAAAGGCAAGGGTGGCAAGTGTTTGCAGCTGTTACCTGGCACAGGTGAGAAAAGTTAAGCAGAGTTCCACAGAGATGGTTTAACTTGACAGCTGGATGGAAGGAAGGTTTGCAGTGTGGACCCCGAGTAAGATAGCTGACTTCCTTCTCTTTGATATTAAAGGTTGTGAATCTATTCCTTTGGTCATGAGGGACTTGTTGTTTTTTTTTACTGACAAAGAATAATTATGTCTGTTCCATTGGTGTGAGGGTTAAGGGAAAATACCAACTTCAGTTCCTTGCAGGCAATCCAGAGAAGTATTGCTGGGAAAGCAAACAGAGTGAAACTATGCTAATGTATTATGTGGCAGAAGGAAACATGTCCTTGTTATTTTTAAATTACATATAGATAATAGTTGTTTAATTAGTTCTATTATATTTATGTTCTCTTTTTAAAAAGTAATCCTCAGCACTGGGCTTATTTCATCCCCTGACATTTTAGGAAGGAGTTGTAGTAAGTTTCACTGGAATGAGGGTAGGAGGGGTATACATCTCTCAACTGGTAGTTTCTTTACAGTGCAGTTTAATGCTAAGCAGCAGCTGTGGGAGCACATAGAAGGAAATCCTAGCCTTGCCTTAGAGTTTCCCATAGTAAATAAGCAGATGTCAAGATTGGCATATATCATAAAGTCTAGAAACACTGAAATTTTTCTGTTAAACATTCTCTTACTGCTCCCTAATAATTTTTTAAATCTTTCAGTATTTCAAAGGAACTTTAGGATTGCAGCCGGGAGATTCAGCTCTGTTCATCAACGGACTTCATATTGATTTAGATACGCAAGATATATTCAGGTATGGATAATATTTTCATTCTCTGAGAATGTTTTCTAGTGTGTAGCTCTTCATGACTTGTTCGTATTTTCATTCCTCCTCCTGGCAGCGTGATATAAAGCTGATGACTTACCACCCCCAGCGAGTGCGTGTGGGGAGACACATTTTCTGACTGATGGGCAGGATATTGTGCCTCCTTCTCTCTGAGTGCTGTGTACATTTAAGGGCTTCATGTTTTTCAGGGATGCCGTTTTAGTGCCATGGTTTTTCTGTTAACTATAGAAATGTAGAAAAGGACAGATTCTTTTGCTTTGAGGAAGAGGTAGTTTATTTGAAGGTGCTGTCTCTGGAATTCCAGAAAGCATTCTTACATCTTATATAGCTTACATACATATCTTACATATGTCTTTTGATTATCCCTTTTTGTTATTAATTATGTTTCAGGATTAGATAACTCTAAGTTGTCTTCATGAATTTTGGGGATTGGAGGAGTGGGCAGTCAGATAGAATTCAGATTTTTTCCTTGGAATTAAAATGGGCATAGTTGACACCGTCTTTATAATATTAAAAACAGCAGCTTCCATAAGAACTCTTTCACAGTAATTATTTTAACGAGTTTTTATGTCCATATATTGCATGTAGAGTTAAAGATAAATTACTGAACTGGATGTGGACACTTTAAAGATTGCCCATATCTGTTTCCATTGATTTAAAATAAGTATTTTTTTCCCCAGAATACTACAAACTGAGTACTTGCTTATTGTGAATAGTTTTAAATAACACAGAAATAAAGCAACTAAAAAGTAAAGTCTTAGCCCACCTTCTTGTGTCAGCCCCCTCCCCAACATCTCTACCTGCCTTCCGCTGCCTCCCCCCCATGCTTGGTATGAATTCTTTTAGACTTTTTCTGTGGTCACATGTGTATATGCCTGTATAAATCGATATTGGCACTGATACTGATATTTAAACATACATAAACATACGTAATAGAATGTCTTTTTTGGGTTACTTCATCCTCCAATTATGTATATATATTTATAAGTAATTTCTATACACAATATATGCTGGTAAGTATAAATAAGTATGAACCAAAACAGAAGTTCTACCTGCTTGGTTTTACATTCTTTGACAAGGTGCAACAAGGAAAGAGCTCCTTTTTTGATTTCTGAACTAGTCTGATATGGCATTGAGTTTGAATGGATAGATTTTGTTCACGGTGGGGATCATAGCATGCACAAAGTTTTTAAAGTTCTTTTTACTACTGACATTTTTTTTTTTTCCAGTTTATTTGATGTACTGAGGAATGAAGCTCGGGTCATGGAGGGTCTGCATAGGTTGGGGATCGAAGGTCTTTCTCTGCATAACGTTTTGAAGCTGAACATCCAGCCCTCGGAGGCCGACTATGCTGTTGACATCCGGAGTCCTGCCATCTCGGTAAGTAGCCCCTGTAGCAGGGTCAAGGGGCGATCCAGGGAGCTTTATTATGGTTTTCTCATTTGTCTTTTGTGAGAGGTGAGCTCTTCCCACTATCTCTTTTGTTGGTGTGCAACTAGGATATGCAACTGCTTGTGTGGGACCACATGTAATTAATAAAGAAGGCCCTGAGATGCTTCAGCAAGTTGAGTTATAGGATCTTCGGTGTACCCCTGGATTCAGCAAGCAACTCTTGGGAAAGAGTGTTCAATTTGTATTTTTCAGTTGCATTCAGGTTTTGTGTAATTTTGTTAAAACGTGTAATTCACTATTAAAAATATGACATTTTAGTTAATAATCTTTTTTAGTAAGGCTTAATATTTCGATATTTGAAGGATTTATATAGATTAATACCTGTTCTTTGATCTTTCTGAGCCTTAGTCTCCTCAGCTATAATAGAGAATGTGAGAAACAGAGCCCTCTCTGGAGGTGATGTAGAAATTACGTACATGTTAGAAATGTGCCCATCACACCCTGGGCACTCCAGGCTTTCTTTCATGGTTTATGGATTTTGTATTACATTTATCTAAGAGAAATTTTATTGAAAGACATAATGTAGGATGTAGAGGATCATTACTTCTAACTTGGTGATATAACTGATTTTGATGAATACTGTTAGGTCATTTGATTTTCTGTTTAAAGTGTTTTTAATTATAAAGAGTAAAAAGGTGAACATAATTAACAACCATGTGCGCCATCATCATATTTACTAAATTTAACACTTTATCATTTTGTATCAGATATTTTGTTTTCTTGGAAGAAAAAAAATGCTTGCTTCAGTTGAAGCCCTCTTTATATTCCTTCCCAGTTCAATCTTCCTCCTTGCAGGTAATTCCTCTTCTGAAGTTGGTGTGCATCCTCCCCTGTCCTTATTTTATACTTTTATCCCCCATAGGCATCCATAAACAAGATGTAATACTGTTTTGTGTATTTTAACAAGTTGGATAACTGTCTTTTATCTCTGTTCTTCGCCAACTTTCTTTTTTTTTCACTCAACATCTTATTTTGAGACATATGTAGGTTGGTACCTGCAGATCTAGTTTATCATATTATATTTGTAATATCACATTTTATTTATTTTAAAGAAATCATTTATACATTCAGAGTTTAAAATTTAAATGATATAGAAGGGTATGTAGTGAAAAGTCTTGTCATTTTGCTATCCAGTTTTTCTCTTCAGCAACAACAAGCACTGTCAATTTCTCGTGTATCCTTCCAGAAGTACTCTGTGCATACGTGAGCAAAGAAATATACACAAATATACTTTCCCACCCTGCCCTTTTCAAAGAAATGGCGCATACTGTTTATGTACTCTTCAGATGGGCATGAAGTTGTTTCTGATATTTTTTTCTATTATAAGCAGTGTTGGAATGACTCTCTTTGCACTTGTCTACTTTCACTTATGTGTGAGAATTTATGTGGGGTAGATACCTAAAACTGGAGCACTTAGTAGTAGTGCATGTGTGTCTTCAACTTTATTAGGTCTTGCTCTCAGAAATGATTGTTGCAGATGCCAGCATTGGGTGAGTTCCTAATGCTCTATGCCTTTGCCTATTCTTAGATATTGACAAACTTTTAAATTTTTGTCAGTTTAATGCATTAAATTGTGTTGTAGTTTTAGTTCACCTTTCCCAGATTGCTAGAGAGGATGTACACCCTTGTGTTTATTGCCCATTTGGGTTTCTTCTATAAATTTTGTATTCATATTCTTGGCCCATTTTCCTAAGGGACTGCTTGTCTTTTTCTTATTGATATGTTAGCGCCTATATGCATTCTGGAAGCTAGTCCTTTTTTGGTTTTGTAGATTGCATATCTTCTGTTCTGTGGATTGTCTTTTAGTAACTCATTTTTCTACTTGATCTTTGTATCCTAAATTCTCTATCACAAAAAAATTTGAAAATGGTCTTTTCCCATGTGATGCATTGTAAGGTAATTGAAGATATTACTGAAAATTTTATCAAATGTATGTACCGCATTGCATTTTTTTCTCCTAGTGGATCAACAACCTGGAGGTTGACAGCAGATACAATGCGTGGCCTTCTAATCTGCAGGAGTTGCTACGACCCACCTTTCCAGGTGTTATCAGGCAGATCAGAAAAAACTTACATAACATGGTAAGTAAAGCCTCTCCTGTCTTCTAGTCATGGACACCCCCCCCTTTGCTCTCTCCTCTCCCTTACTTTTTTTGTCATATCTAGAATGTTCACTGCTTTCCTTTACTAGCTGCCTCCCCACCCCCCACCCCCTAATATGGTCTTTTTTCCAATTTCAGTTTCAAACTGGAAGCAGTTGGGCATGTCTTGATTATTTTTGGGGGGCTGCGAGCTCTCACAGTGGTGTTGTAGCCTCCATTGTGCCAGAGTCCTTAATGTGAAGGTGTAGGTGTGTCATCATAGTTTGAGGCAGTTTGCCTTTTTACTCACAAGATATGTGGTGCTCCTGGTCTTCTTTAATATCTTAATCCCTTAGTAGCTCAAAGTAGTACTTAAGTCTTTTTGTCAGTTCTTGTTATTCTTTATTTTCCTGTTGCATAGAGATAGAGAGAGAGAGTTCTTTTTTTGCCCTCCATAGCCCTCTGATTTCTTTTCTTTCTCTTCCCTTATGTAGCTACTAAAGAGGTAGGTTAGTGCCAAGATTGGCTTCCTCAAAACATGCAGAGGAAACTTTTTTTTTTCCTTCTTATTCTTGAAACCACTTTTTCCCTTCCCAGTCAAAATTTCAGTTGGGTCTGAACTTTATTAAATGGGATATGTGAAATTGCTAAGCACAAAATGAGTGCTTAATAAGTGATAGTTATTATTTTGTGGTCTAAAAATTTGGTTCTAAATGAATTCTTTATGCAGAGATTCTTTAAAAAATGAATACACAGAAAAGTACTCTTCATTTTCTAAGATGGGAGAATTAATAAAACTTGGTGTTTGCTTGGTGTAGTAGAAGGATAAGGTTCGGCAATCTGGAAAACTGTTCCTAGGCTATTAACAAAGACCAAGGGAAAAATCACAGCCTTTCTGGGCCACAGTCTTTGCATATAAAATGAGGTTAACTGCTTTTTGTGTAGCTCCTCTTTGTCATGTAAGAGTAGCTGGAAAACATTTGCCTTCAACATTGGCCCAGTGACATTTGAATTAATGTCATTTCATGTGTTCTTTTCCGTCAACAGGTTTTCATAGTTGATCCCGCTCATGAGAGCACAGCAGAATTGATTAACACAGCTGAAATGTTCCTCAGCAATCATATACCACTAAGGTAACAAGGGTATTGATTTGACGATACATCTGATTTAGCTGAGGTTTTGTTTGTCATTCTTAAATGTAAGTCTGGTAGCTACTGAATTGTAGGATAATTAATAGTGGGGTTTGTTAATGGCAGTTTTATCTTCTGCTTGGTATGAAGCTTGTATATTTTGGTTTAGAATATTTGATTTTCAATGAATAGAAGCTTACCACCATTGAATTATTAATAAACAGCACATATAAAAATAGTTTATGGTCTCATCTTGCTTCCCAGTAAAAGGGAATTTTCCTGAGTATCCACATCACAAAACCTATTCCACATTGACTGGAAATACAGAAATTTTACCAGTAGCTTCTGTCAAGTACTAAATATATATATACTATTTTGTAGCTACAAATAGACACATTTATTTCACTTGCATTGCCAAGTCTTCAGGGGACTTGAGTAGCTGAGTTTCCACTGTTCCTTTTAAGAAACAATTCTTTAAAGGTTTTACCTATAATTGTTAAGGTATTTTTACTTATATTCTGAATAGTATCTAGTAATTTTACATGGTGATGAAATTTGAACTTTTAGAAAACATGAAAATAAAGAAGAAAAGAACTTTTTAGCCAACAAATGCTATTGTGTGTCCATGCCCATATATTGTGTTGTGGACAATATATAAGCCAATTCCCACCTCCTTGGAAAAAGTACCCTGCATACTTGCAAATACTAAGAAGATATTTGATCAAGTGCTAGGTCATATACTACTTTTTTCTAAGTACTTTAGGATTTCAGGGAGACAAAAGATCATAGTCTGAGATCGGATAGGAAGGAAGGACAAAGTTTTATAGAAAAGTTGGATTTGAAGACAATAGAGGGTTTTGATTACTGGAAAAGCAAGGATTTTGAGTTTAATGAAATTTTATTTTACAAAACATGAATACCACCTGGTTGGGAATAAATTACCGGATTACAACTGGAGCTATCTTTTAATGAAAAGGGAAGTATAGGAGCACAGAAGTCAACTCATGGTACATGGTGGGCACTAATGAAATTATTATCAAGGTGTATTCAGGGACAAGAAGAGGGGATGTGGGTCTTCAGATTGACAAGGCAGGTGAGAAAAATGGCCTTGGACTCATAGGCAATAAAGAGACATGTAACCAGTTGGTGGAGAGACCCAAGGCAGCATTTAAGCTGATGTGTCCTGAACTAAGGCAGTGACAGGAGCAAAGGAGAAGAGGTGATGCACCTGAGATTTGCTGGTGGTACTTGCCATGCTGTCAACTTGATTGTATTTCAGGATTGAGAATGTCCCCTGTATATATAATGATATAAATTGCATGATTTTTCCTGAAAGCTTGTAATGTAGATTTTATCCTTGTCCCTCTGATATCTGTGGTATAGTGATTCTGGAGAAGTAGTGGGGAGCAAAAATACATCTTAGTTTGAATTCATTTTCTTGATGGTTATTGCAGATGCATGGATATTCATGTGCTACTGTATAATCTGGGTTTTATCTTATTTTAAATTATAGTTCAGATGAAAAGATTTTTAGCAGGATTTGGAGCTAGCTCTACTGTGGAGTTGTATCTCTAAAGGTTATTTCAAAGTCAGAAGGTAAAATTTGTTTAATGAAAATTACTTTTGATTCACTCCTAGGTATACACTCAAGACAATTGAAAACATATGTCTATATCAACACTTGTACAAATGTTCACAGTAGCATTTTTCATAATAGCCAAAAAGTGGAAACAACTCAAAACATCTGTGAACTGATAAATGAATAAGAAAATGTGGTATATTCATACAATGAAATATGATTTAGCCATAAAAAGGAATGAAGTTCTGATGCATGGTACAACATAGATGAACTTTGAAAACCTTATGCTGAGTGAAAGAAGCCAGACACAAAAAGTCACATATTGTAAGATTCCATTTATCAGAAATGCCCAGAATCGGCAAGTCCATAGAGACAGAAAGTAGATTAGTTGCTGCTGGAGACTGAGGAGAGGAAGCAGTCAGGACTGACTGAATAGGTACAGGGTTTCTTTTTGGAGGTGATGAAAATGTCCTGTGAGTCAGATAATGATGATAGTTGCACAATGTTTTGAATATACTAAAAACCTCTGAATTGTACAATGTAAATAGATGAATTTTATGGTACATGAATTATATCTCTATTTTTAAAAATTATTTAAAAAATAACAAATTTTAAGAAATATCCCTTCCCCACCCTCCTGAAAAATCTCTTAAATCATCTATAAAGGACATGTGATTTTATTTATGTGTCATGATCTCCAGAGAGATGTTTCTTCATTTGAACATCAGATAAATTACTAGATTTCTGTTTAGAAGCCATGTTGTGCCAAAACCCAAAACACACACACAAAGACAGGTTTAACTTGCGTGTTCATGTGCTGAGATGCCCCCAGGAGCCGGGGCTAACAGGGAAGAATAGATACAGATTACTCATCCACCTCCTATTCACCTGTTAAAACCTTATCTCCTTTTCTCTTTCTGTCCTCTCGCCCTCCCCCCCCCTTTTTTATCTGAGCATATATAGTTAAGATCAAATAAGTATGATGTGATTCTACTGTATTACATTCACATATTCAGAGATTGTTTAGAAAAGTTAGAGTAATGTCTCAAATAGAAAGAAGTGCAGTATCTGGTGTAATCAATCTAAATAGCTCTATCTTGTTGGAGAAATCAGTACTGACTCTGCTATTTATGGAAAGCATCTTCTAAAAGGACCAAAAATTAGACAACTCTTTAGAGTTGTGAGCATATCCTTACATTTCTGAGATTCTTTTGTGTTGTGCATAGTTTTTCATTTTCATTTTTACTGCTGCAAAGTAGTGTTATGTATGAATATGCCACAGGTTTTCCATTCAACTGTTAGACATTTTATTTTTCCAGGTTTTGATTTATATCAGCAAAGCTGCTCTGAATATTCTTGTACATCTTCTCAGCCACATGTGCCAGTTTAGGTGTATACCTAGGAGTGAAATTGCTGGGTCTTATGGAATGTACAAGATAATGCTAAATTGTTTTCCAGAGTGGTTGTGCCAATCTAGAAATAGCAGGGTTTGAAAGTCTCATTACTGCATATTCTCATCAGGACTCAGTATTGTCTAACTCGATGCAAGCTACCTACATTATTAAAATCTTCTAGAGTGCACATTAGGAAAGTTAATGGAAACCTGAGAAATTAATTTTACTAATATATTTTATTTAAGCTAATATTCCAAATATTATCATTTCAACTTTAATCAATATAAAAATTATTAATCAGATAATTTTCAATGTTTTCGTATTCAAAATCCATTGACTATTTTAAACTTAGAACTCATGTCAGTTTGAACTAGTATATTTCAGCTGTACAATAGCCACATGTGGCTAGTGACTACTATATTGGCCAGTGAGTCTTTTTTGCCAATCTGTAAATGTGTAATGCCATCTCACTATGCTTTATTCCTAAATTTAATAAAATTTAACCTTGGTTATAGCTTTTGGCTGAAGAACAATAGGAATCTTTTTTCTGCCTCCCATTTACCTAAAATTTTCATATTGCCAGGTTTGAATCTCAAAATGTCCCTCTTTTCTGTATATTTTTATCTACTGTAAATTCTCATTTCTCCTAGGACTTTATATAGTAATTTTTTCTTTAAAAACAGAGCAAAACATCCACCTAAAACTATAGCAACACTTTTCATGTCAGTAAAAGAATCTTTTTATGATTGGAAACAACTGAAATACAAAAGTCTAAGCCACCTTGGAGAGCCTGATTTTTTATTTTGTAAGTGATGTATACCTTTGCCAGCCACACTAGAGTCGGACGTAAACTTTGCACTAATGGTGGTTGTCCTCTGTCAGCTACAATATTTGAGTGGGGTACAGGACCCCATTCCTTTTAACAGGTCGCATTCTTGGAATAAGTTTATTTTTTTTCATTTTCCTCCCTTCCCCCCAACCCCCCAAGGATTGGTTTAATCTTTGTGGTTAATGACTCTGAAGATGTTGATGGGATGCAAGATGCTGGAGTGGCTGTTCTTAGAGCATATAATTATGTTGCCCAAGAAGTGGATGATTATCATGCCTTCCAAACTCTGATCCATGTATGTTTTTGTTTTAAAATGACAAATAATTTTTTAAACTAATTTACTCTAAACAACAATATATGGTAAGAGGATTCTATATTTCTATAAAGAGAAAAAGTAAGTTATTTTACACAAACTTTTTTAAAAAAAATTTATTTCTGGGGTCATGTTTGCTTTATTGATTTGTTAACATTAATAATAGAGTTGTGTGATTTCAGCTAAGATAAGATTCCTTAGGAGTCCTGCTCATATATCTTAGTCTTTGCTTTTTGGTAATTTGAAATTACCTGTTGATGCATTTTGGTCTATGTGATGATATTCTTCTCTACTTGCTTAAAAAAGGTTTTTGTTTTTTGTTTTGGTTTTTATTTGAGCCCATCATCTGCTTTTCTGATTAGGATTTAGTTTAATATTAAGTCATAAAATTCTTACTGAGAAACTCTGGTTTCTCAATTTTAAAGGCAAACTCTGAAATGCCTGAATTGTTTGAGTATTTAAGTCATTTACTTGCTCAAATTCAAAGAATTTCCTCATTTCCTTGTTTTTTTTCACACTTGAAACATGAACAACTTTGTAAGTTACTTATTTTTAAATCAGTGGTGCCTGTTTTTAAACCATCTTTAAAGCAATTTTCACCCCTTATTCATATTTTTAATTTAAATTTTTTATTTTGAAATAATTTCAAATTTACAGAGTTGCAAAAATACAAACCCCATAACAGAGAACTCCAATATACCCCTCCCAGATACACAGATCCACCAATTTTAACATTTTGCCACCTTTGCTGTATCATTCTATCTGTCCATCAATCCATCATCCATCTGTTTTCCAAACTTTGAGAGCAGGATGCATACATCATTTAAATACATAATACTTCCACTTATATTTCCTACGAACAAGGATATTCACTTATGTGAATATCACTTCAAGTTGAAGAAATTTAACATTAATATAAAGCTTAAGTTCTATATTCCAATTTTTTCTTATATCCCAATAATGTTCTTTTGAGCCTTTTTTTCCTTCCATTCTTAGATCCCATCTAGCATCATATATGATATTTAATTGCAATTATATTCTTAGCTTCTCTTTCTTTTTTGTAATTGTGGAAATGTATATAGAACCTAAATTTCCCCATCCCAATCCCTCCCAAGCATACCATTCAGTTCATCACTTATTTTTTACCCTTAATCATGATATTGCTTTTCTGTTTATTATGTATGTTATGTTTATTGTTTACCGGTTCAATCAGGGATGATTTTTGTTTGTTAAATTGTTCACTCGTTTATTTGGGTAATGAAAGCCCACATGTGCCAGGTGTGGTCCTAGCTTCAGGGAATACAAAGAGTAGTAAGCTTTCATCGCGTTTCAAGACTTTCAAATCTAGTTGGGGGCACAAGCAAACATATATACACTGTGGCAAAACCCACTAGCTGTGGTAGCAGGGACCTCTTTCCACCTGGGGATGGTCATGGAGTGGAAATTGCCCTACCTGAGTCTAGCAGGGAAAATGAGAGTCTGTTGAACAGTGATGTCTTAGTTTGTCAAAGGCTGCCAATAAATAGTACGAGAAATGGGTTCGCTTTTATAATGGGAAATTTTATTAGGGGTAAAAGCTTTCAGTTCTGAGGTTGTGAAAATGTCCAAATCAAGGCACCATCAGGGATGCTCTCTCACCAAAGTCAGCTACTGGTGATCCTTGCGTCCTGCCATGTGGTGAGGCAAGATGGCTGCCGATCTCTGTCTAGGTCCCTGCCTTCCCCTCAGAACGCACTGTCTCCAGGAGCTCAGCTGTGGGTGAACAGGCATATGGCTCATCTCTTCAGCCTTGAGCTGTTCTGTGTGCCCAACCTCAGGTTTGGTCTCCACTTATCTAAGGCTCCAGTAAGAAGGCAGAGACCGAACCTGAGTCACACCTCACTCACCTAGCCTGATCAGAAGTGATCTAATCAGTTAAGGTCCCCTAACTGAACCTAATGCAGTCAAAGGGTCTCACCCCCGTAGGAATGGATTAGTTCAAAAACAATCTTTTTTGGGGATTCTCCAAATTCAAACTGTGACAAGTGATGACAGATCAGAGGTAGAGATTCCACATTGTTAGCAGGGCTTGAGCAACTACTGGGAGAGCAAAGTGGGCACATAGGAGCCTAGTCGTGGAGGGCATTGTGGGCTCGGCACCTGGGGCTCAGAGCTCATGCTATAAATAGTGCTGAGCAGAGAGAAGCAGAGAGCAGAGGCCAAACTTGACTTTTAAAAAATCATTCTGATGCAGTGCACAAAGGGGAAGGAAAGTGGCAGGGATGCTAATTGATGAGCTGTTGCCGAGATCTCCATGAGAAATGATGGTGAAGGTAATTATCAGCAAGGCTGTAGAGAATGAAATAGATTTGAAAGAAGTTGCTGCTGCTGCTAAGTGTTTTTAAAGTCTCTTTATCAAAGTCCCCTGCCCCAGTCATCTGTGTATATGTTTCCTTGAGGAAAAGATAATACTAGTTTTCATTTTATTTTATTTTTAATTGTAAGGTAATATATGCTCATTCTAAAAAACAGCATTCATATAATGTTAAAGTATGTCATTTAAAATCTCTGTCTTTCCCCCTCCTTGCCATAATTCTACTTGTTAAAGATAGCCACTGTGGAAAGAGTGTCTTTTTTGTTTTGGGTCTGGGTTTTTTTAAAATAATTTTTATTTTCTTATTTTTATCTTGGGTCTGTTTTTAAAAAGCGGGTTATGTCATAAGTATTTTGCAACTTTGCTCCCCCAAACATCATGGACATGAATTCTTATTTTGAGGATTACTTATACGTGTTCACATTTTTCTTAAATTAATGCACTTTTGCGTTTGAGACTTAATGTGCCCATGAACTGTTTGGGTCATTTTAAGAAGATTTAGTTTCTAACCTGAGAAGGCATCTTAAGGAAGTCTGTGAGAAAGGAAGACTTGCTTACCTCACTTGACCTTTTAGAAAAATAGCCATGTTTTCCTCGACTCTGAGAAATCTTTTATAATATACAATTTGAAATTTGGATTTAAAAGTGTAGTTGATTACCCGATTTTTCTTTTGTCAGATATATAACAAGGTGAGGACTGGAGAAATGGTGAAAATT
>JAQZBX010085801.1:0-13077 GCA_029593785.1 Cabassous unicinctus
CAACCTTGGAGAAGAGGAGGAGCAGCAAAAGACATGGATCAAGGTCTTTGTTTTGTTTTAGGAGGTACAGGTATTAAAACCAGGAGCTAGTATATGTGAAGCAGGAGCTCAACCACTGAACTATATCCACTCCCAAAATCAAGTTTTTTAATGAGGAATTTTATTTATTTATTTATTCATTCATTCATTCATTGGTGGTACTGGGAATCGAACACATGATCTCGTACGTGGGAAGTAGGAGCTCATCCACTGTGCCACATCTGCATCTGAACAAGAGTTGGTTTTTTTCATTTGTTTGTTTTGTTTTTAGGAGGTACAGGGATTGAACCCAGGACCTCATACATGGGAAGCAGGTGCTCAACCACTTGAGCTACATATGCTCCATATGATCAATTAAATTGCTTTTGAAATCACCAAGGAAACAAAATGGATGCCCTGAAAAGAAAATAAAACCTAGATATGAATACACACATAGAAAATAATTTTAATAAAACTTTTTGTGCTGCACTTAAATTACAAACTGTTACAGTTTTTAAGGTAAATTTAATTTTTGAATAATTTTAGATCTGCAAAACATTTGCAAACATAATTCACATACCCTTTATCCAGTTGACAGTGATAGCAACATCTTAAATTACATTGGTACATTTCTTAAAATGAGGAAGGCAATATTGGTACATTGCTATTAAACTTTAGGCTTTATTTGGATTTCACCAGTTTTAACACAAATGTCCTTTTTCTTGTCTCTCCAGGATCCAATTCAGGATACCATATTATATTTACCCATCAGGCCTCCCTAGTCTCCTCTGCTCTGGGGCAGTTTCTCCATCTTTCCTTGTTTATCATGACTTTCACAGATTTATCCAATGCTGGTCAGACACCTTTTAGAAAGTCCCTATATTTGGGCTTGGTTGATGTCTTTCTCAGGATTAGGCTGGGTTTCTGGTTGGTTTGTGTGTTTTTTTGTAGACTACTATGTCTCATCACATCATATCTGTTTTACTTTCCCGGCTGCTAAAATTAACATCATACAATGGGTTGGCTTAACAACAGGAATTTTTTGGCCCATGGTTTCAGAGGCTGGAAGGTTTGCTTCCTCCAGAGTTGGCTGGCTGACAAGCTTTGGGGTTCCCTGGCTTTCCCATCACATGGAAATGCAGATGGCAATGCTTTTCCTTTATCTTCGGGGTTCCACTGTCTGCTCTCCCTGGTCTCTCTTTTAATTTAATTTCCTATGCTCATAAGGACTTCAGCCATAGTCATTTAAGGCCCACCCTCATTTAATTTAACTAATAATATTTTAACTAATATTTTAAGAGGACCTATTTGTAAATGGATTCATACCCAGAGGGTCCACGGTTGGGAATTGAACATGCCTTTTGTGGGGGATATGATTCAACCCCCAACAATATCATATCAGGGATTTCATGCAATTAACATATTTTATAACTCGTGATAATCTTGATCAATTGGTTAAAGTAGGGTTTACCAGGTTTCTCCATTTTAAATTTACAAGGTTTCACTTTCCTTACTCTATCTTTTAGAAGGAAGTTACTCAGATCAGCCCAAACTGAAGCAGGGACAGTAGAGAGGGAGAAGATGTGTGTGTGTGTGTGTGTGTGTGTGTGTGTCGAGGAAGTAGTGGTGTTGACTTAAGTCTACTTCCTATTGGGTATCTTCATATATTGATCTCTTGTAAGGTAGAGTTCCCCGTTATTTGTTTATTAAATTATTTATTCACCTTAGAATGTCCTTATCTATTTTTATTTTATACTTTGTATTATAATCTAATGCCATACCATTTATTTTTTTGCTCAATATTTTCCTACTTTTCCTATTGTGAATTTTTTCACATTGGAACCTGGGTCCCTTTGATATACACCCCCAGTCTTTAGTTTTTTGAGCACTTCCTTAATTTCTGGCACTACAAGATTCTCCAGGTACATC
This sequence comes from Cabassous unicinctus, assembly GCA_029593785.1. NCBI lineage: Eukaryota > Metazoa > Chordata > Mammalia > Cingulata > Chlamyphoridae > Cabassous > Cabassous unicinctus. Next base: position 1,948 of record JAQZBX010085801.1, read on the forward strand.
TCACAGTTTTCCTGCTCCAGACTAGAATCATCCATTTCTCCAAGAAGCCTTTAATTAGACAATGGTATTAGAAATAAAGTCCTGGGTTCTAACATTTTCACTGCTATTGGCTATCACTGATTGCAGCCCTCTAAGCTGACAGAACTAGGAAATAAATTATTGCAAACATTTGTCTATTTCCTTCTGGATCTATGCATCTGTGGGTGCATACACATTCATCTAATATCTTTGACTCTAATACAGCACCACAAGTTTCATTTTAGCCTTCCCTCCATTGCTTATTTGCACTTACCTATATTTATCAAGTAGGATGAATATCTTTGATTTCAAGGAAAATTTGGAGGTACATTTAAAAAGATTAATTTTATGCCTTTGTCCTTTTAAATTCCATTTTAATTTAAAGTGGGATAAAAATCCCCAGAGGGCATATCATGAATTTCATCATCTAGTAAGCAATCCAGACAGTAATTGATATGCCCATGTCATATTTTTGCATTACCCCTACCCAATCTGAGTTCTGCTGCTGGTGAGTTAATAAAGGCTATTCCCTTGTGTTTCTCCTCTTGATTAATCCAAAGTTTCTATCTCTGCAATTGTTGTTAAGTCAGGAGTGAAAATAGGTAATGGTCATCCATAAAGTTCCTATGGGACTTCTAGTCCAATAGAAGCCACTATCCTCTGATCTTGGTGAGTGTTTAAAGCCACAACTTCTTCTCATGACAAAATTTTGGATTTTCTTGATATATCAGTGGGTCCCAAATGTTTTGTTTTTGTACGATTTTCTAAAGAGTTTTGTAAAACTCTCTGGCCTCATTTTAGAAGGAACTAAAATTCTTATCTAGGGAGTGGGTGTAGCTCAGTGGTTGCAAGCCTGCTTCCTATGTACAAAGTCCTGGGTTCAATCACCACTAACTCCTTTAAAAATGAATGAATAAAAATAGAAAATAAGGTAAAATAAAAAAAATTATAGAGAGTAAATAATTGCAAATATGCAATTTAGCATATTAAATATTTGTACTTACCCATAATAAACAAGAATTTACAACATCCAGAAAAGACCTACATGAAATGCTCATAGCATCACAGTATAGCCTCCAAAGCTGGAAAGAACTCAGATATCTAACAGCTGACAGATGATGTATTAGGATAGTTAGAGGTCTCCAGAGAAATAGATTCGACAGGAGATATATGGATATGTATGTGAGTAAATAAGATATTTATTACAGAAGTTGGTTCATATCACCATGGGGTTTGGCAAGTCTGAACTCTGGAGGGCAGGCTGCAAGTTGGAAACTTGATGAAGGTGATATTGATTTCCCCAGGAGGTGTTGGCTGCCTAAATATCAGCTAGAAATTCTTTCTGACTGCTGAATTCCTCAGTTCTCTCTCTAAGGTTTTCAACTGATTGAATGAGGAGACAGTTCTCATTGTTGAAAGCTATATCCTTTGTTGATTGTAGATGTAATCAGCAGTACATGCAATCGAGTGACTAATGGTTTAAATCCATCTAAAATCACAGTAACAATAAGGCTGGAACTTGCTTGACCAAACAACTGGATACCAAAATCTAGCCAAGTTGACACATGAACTCAGCCATCACAGATGTGTAAACTAACTAGTGTTTCCATACAATGAATTCTTACACAGCAATAAAAATAAACAAACTAATGATATATGAAACAATGTGAGTGAGTATGAAAGGAATATGCTGAGTGAAAGAAACACATTTCAAAACGCTATACATATATATATTGAATGATTCTATTTATAAGGCATTTTTAAAAAGAAAAACATGAAAACAAATAATTCTATCAGAGATTCCAGGGTATGATGTGAGGGGAGGGTACTGATATCAAAAAGAACAGAAATATTTGGAATAATATAAAGCTATCTACTTAGATTATGCTGGAGGCTACATGACTATATACATTTGCCAAAACTCATAGAACTGAACACCTGAAAAGTATGAATTTCACGTGATATAAATTAAATCTCAATAAACTATATTTCATTAAATGCTGTTATATAATTAGATTAAATTCTGTGGAACTAGGACATGTACCATAATACACAATAAATGTAAACAGGCTCATTCTGTATCAGAATTTTTAGAGCTCCTAAGGGTATCTAAGATACCATATTTGAGACATACTTATTTTACATACCTGGCTGTTAACCAAGGTCCAGTGAGAATAAAGAGCCCACTCTGGTATTTCACTCAGAGAGAATGTTCAGACATCACAGAGATGAGCCTTAGCTGGAAGCTGCTCTGCCCCCCATACTCCCCTCCCAGGGCTGATGGACAACAATGGGCAGGTTGAGTTTCCTGAGTCCAGAAGCCAGGGTCATCAGCCAGGGAGAGACACATGCCCTGACCCCATCTCCTCTTCCAGTTCCTGTCAGTGCCTCCTCGGGGCAGGCATCACTTAAAGGCCAGTCGGCTGGGAAGTCTGTTAAACATCTGCTCATATGTCCACAGCAGAGCTGGTGACAAGTGGTCTATAAGTTTGACATCAAGCAAATGATGGGCAGAACTTTTGAGATAGAAAAATGCCCAGAGAAAGTCTCCAAGTGGGCAAGTTGGACAAGATCTAAGACCAAACCACTGAGCTATCACTCATGTGTGGATCCCGAGTGTATTCTCTTTCTGATTTGAGGTAAAGGACAAGCCTGGCCTTTTGTTGGGGCAGGGATGAAAAGTCACAGCACCTCAGATAGTCTCATCCAGAAACACTCTAAACCCCTAGAATCTTCAGTCCTAGACTTTGTAAACACTCATTGAGGTCAGCATTATCATAGTCCTGCTGACGCCTCGTGACCATCTCCTTAGGAATTTTGTGTGGGTCTCAGAGCCTCAGCAGAACCAGCTGGTAAAATGCTGCTATATAGGGATTATCTCTGAATTTGACCAAAAAGTAACCTGAATCATGACCAAAGCAAAGCTGCACATTTTTACCTTTGCAAAATTAAATGCCAGGAGGGGCACTGGAAAGCCTGTCTGTACACAAGTCCGCTCATCTAATTTATGGACACTGGGGTCTTTTCTCAGTGTCTCCCCAGCTGCCCCTCAGTGTCTGTGCTTCCTCCCCTTTCATGGTCCAGTCTCCCAACCACTGCCTCTGGCAGATGCTGCCCAAGCTGCCTTGCTCTCTCTGTCTGGGGCAGACTCGCTCCTTTCTCATGGATGTTTTCTGAGATTCCCTGGCATATTCCCAAGGGGCTGTGATGAGAAGGAGGTGGGTGAGCTTCAGAGGAACCCATTCTCCACCATGAACCCCAAGGCAGGGTTCTCTGGCCCAGGAAGCTGGATGTGGGATGGAGAATAGAGGAAGGGACAAGGAGCTCATGACAAGCAAGGTCCATCTATTTCTTTATCTTTCTTAAAGCCAGAGTTTCACAGTTATTATTGTTTCCCTCTTTTCCCGATATGTACATTTAGAAGATACTGGAAGGCAATAGAATTGTACCTCAGCTGAATAACTTCAAGGTTCAGAAGCCCAGTCTCTTGCTGTGTTACAAACAAAGCTGCTCAAGCTTCTCCTCAGAGGGCGGCATTTTCTCTAAGCTGCTGGTCAGGTAAAGACTTGCGCTTTACTATGATTAGAGACACTACTGCCCTCTCCCAAAGCTGTTTGTCCTTTAAAAGTCCTTGAAACATAGTCTGGAACAGAAGTTGATACAAGATGGGCAAAAAAGAAAAAGAAAGAAAAAGAAAGAAAGAAAGAAAGAACCTGAGACGCACATGGAGAATTTTCTGAGAATAAGGCGCATGCTTCCCTTTAAAAATGGGAATAATCAATCTCCCAAGCAAAAAGTTCCAAAGAAGGCTTTTGACAAGTAAACTAACTTTAGTTGTGTGGTGCTGTGGGGTTGCTGAAGACAGAAAGAGCAGGAACAGATAGAAAGAATTCCCAGCAGGTGACATAGAAAAGCCAGCTCCAAGGGTGAGGTAAAATTAAACCGGCTGAGGCCATGAAAGCAAATGAAAAAATAAGAAACATACTATGACATTCTCAGAATACATTGAAATTTTTTTACTTATTGGGAAACATTAAATCATACCCATAATACAGTGATCTGATTATGAATAATTTGCTTACCTAAATTTTAAAGATAAAATTTATATTATTAGAAGAAAACAAAGGAGAACAACTCTATGGCCTTAAAACAAGAAAGGATTTAAACAAAACAAAATATAAAGGAAGAAGTAACAAATTAGATCATATTAAAATTAAGAACTTCTCCCCATCAAAAGATACTGAGGTAGGGGGAATCAGATGTGGCTCAAGCAATTGGGCTCCCATAGACCATATGGGAGGGTTTGATTCCCGGGGCCTACTGGTGAATGGCAAGCTGGCCATGTGGCATACTGGACCGTGCAGGAGATCTGATCCGTGCAGAGAGCTGGCACAGCAAGATGATGCAACAAAAAGAGACACAGAAGAGAGACAATAAGAGATACATCTCTGCAAAGATGGAGGGTGAGAAGGGGAGTTGGGGCTTGGTGTGGAAAGCAGGGTTGCAAAATGGGAGCCAATGAAGGGAATATGGAAAAGAGTGGGAAAGAGTGGGATAGAGTGCCCAGGGGAAGGCAGGGATTGTAGGGTTAGAGCATTCTTCCCAGAATGTCCCAACAAATTTCAGCAAATACCTCATAAGCCGGACCTTGAGACTGTCAGAATGGCACCTCATAACTTTCAGCCCTGATCAAGAGCAGAGCTCAGGGCTAGTGTTAAGCAATTTCCTAATCCTAAAATGGATCCAAAATTGCTATGAGATATGTAAAATTCCAATTGGAGCTTATATTCCAGGATTACCTGACCTTTTTCAATAAATATATGGCTTTGAGTCTGGGTGATAAAGAAAAAAAAGTGGTTTGAGGCAGCTAAATGGGCAAAGCCAGAAGATGATATAAGGGACCCTACAAATGGTACAGTTAGGGATCCTTCTAAAAAAAAAAGCAACCCAAATCACTGAGGATTTATTAAATGCCATACAAAGGCTTTTCCTAAAAAACAAACCTGATTGGTCAAGAATCCAACTTTATTTTTTTTATATTTTTTAATTTTTTACCATCATGTTATATCCTCTCTTTACTTCTTTAATTTTTTTCTTTACTTCTAAAGGAGCTTTAGATTACATATATGATATTGCAAATATAGGAGGATTCTCATACACACCACCCCAACCCCCTCCCACACTTTTCCCCATTAACAACAACTTTGATTAGTGTGGTACATTAGTTACAATTGATGAACACATATTGAAGTATTGCTAATAACCATGGTCAATAGATTACATTAGAATTTACACTTTCAACCATACATTTTTATAGGCTTTAACAAAATGTGCAATGACCTGTATCCATCATTGCAATGGCATTCAGAATAACTCCAATGTCCCCAAAATGCCCCATGTTACATCTATTCTCCCCTCTCCTTCCCCTCAGAGACTCTTGTGACCACTGCATTTATATCAATGATACAAGTTCTTCTATTGTTAGAATAATAATGTCTACTTTAGTCCATAATTGCATTCCCCTCTCTTGTTTCTTCATTCCTCAGTCTTGAGGCTTTTAGGATGGTGAAGCCCACTCTGTTTTTGATTGAGAGGAGGCTTAGATCCCATGGAGAAGATGAATGGAAATGTCTTGCTTGCAGTTGTAGGTACTCTCTGTTTGGGGGATGGGAATAGTCCATCATCATCATTTTGTTAGTTATCCTGGGTGAGTCGGATTAACTGGAGAGTGCATGTTGCAAGTTGCTGAGATTTCAGGGCTCAACTAGCATATGAACAGACTAAAGATATAAGTCTCTTGTACATATATTTAATGATTAAAATGCAAATTATAGGTTCAACTAAAAGGGATAGAAGAGCCTTATTTAGGGAAATTATAAATGAATCTAGTCTGTTACATTGGGGAAAATATAGTCCAATTTAAGGCCCACTGACAGGGTGCCTAATTCCTGAGATTCTCTCCCCTGCATATAATGTCTAGATGTCTCTAGAGCCCATAGGAGCTCCCCTGCTTGAAGCACTATTTACTGTGGCATTCAGTGAGATCCTCCTGAGATGAGCCTAAGCTTAACCTCTGGAATGACCTCCTGACTCAATTTGAAATCTCTTAGCCAGAAAAACTCATTTGTGTTTAATACTTAATGTTTTGGTCAAGGTCTTTTTCCATATGCATTGCTAGTTGGAGTTTGGTAATAATCCCTCAGTGTCAGGGAGGCTCATCCCAGAATTCATGTCGCACACTAGGGGGATGGTAGTGAGTTTATATGCTGAGTTTGGCCTAGAGAGAGGCCACATTTGAGCAACAAGGAGACTTTTAAGAGGTAATTATTAGGCAATATATAATACTAAGCTAAGTTTCAATTTCACAAAAACAAGGGTCAGAAGTACAACCATCAATATCAAGGACCTGGTGTCTTGGTCTGTCCTTTTTCACTAGGCACTGCCTATTTAATCTAGGGATTCTTGCTGCTGTAATAGAGAATGCAGCAGGACTTTACAGGATGGGAAGTCAATATTCTTTTGTTTATTGTGTGGGTTTCCACCCACCAAGAAAATACCCCATGACCACTTGAACGTATTCATATTCTATAAAGGCATGCCCCAGGTCACCAGTCCCCACACATACCCCTTCACTGACACCCTGCACCAGTGATCCTCCCCTGCCACTATTGCGACCTTTCTGCAATCCAAAACCTCACCAAAAATAAAGCCATAAATTATATGAATGAAAATAATAAAAAAATAATAAAAAACAAATAAAATACAAAAATTAAAAAATATAAAAAATTTTAAAGAATGTTTGTGTCTTTCATCACCATAAGATATGTTATCTTTTATGTACACTGATGATTTCTTCTGTATGTTCCCCCAATGTCTTATTTTTTTTGGCTTTATTTTCAAAGAATCCTTAGATTACAGAAATGTCACCTAGAAAATATAGGGAATTCCCCTCCACCCCACCCCTACCCTTCTCACATCTTCTCCTATTAATAACCTCTTACATGAATATGGTACATTTGTAGTAAATTGATGTACAAATACTGAAGCATTGCTACTAACCATGGTTAATGGTTGACTTTATGGATTATATTTTGCACTGTGCACTTTTATGTTTTGACAGAATTTCAAGTGTCCTGTATACATCATTGAAAGATCATGCAGAACAATTCCAATACCCTGAAAATACCCTATGTTCCATCTATTCTATTCTTTCCTCCTCCTCCCCCAGGAACGTAGAGTAAATGATAAGTTTCAATTTTTGAAGAATAAGGTTCAAAATTACATGCATTAGTATTGAGTGTTTGACATATCGGTCTGTTACCTTTTATTAGGCACTGCCTATGTTCTCGAGATTCTTGACCCTCTAATTGAGAACTCCCAAATGGAAGTTTAATGTTTACTTGTTTGTTGTATGGGTCTCAACCCACTGAGATAACATACTATAAAAACATGAGTACTTTTCATAGTCCATAGAATCATGCCCAAGGTGTGCCTTATTCCACATATCTCCCCACCCCTGATGCCCTTCAGCAGTAACCCTGCCCTGCCATATTTGCCAAGAAAACATTACCACCATTGTGTTTTTAACTACAAATCCACAGAATTCACCTGTTTCTTTCTCCAGCCCTCTGTCCACTTCCAGGGATACACCAAACCAATCCTCCCAACCCTGCTCCCCCTCACATTCCTGTACCAACATCAGTCCCATCAACTGCCCAATCACCCCCTTCCACTATATCATAGGTTTTGCCCATGTTGAGCATGGCTTACCACACTCTACTCCCTTTCTGTCTCTTGTAAACCAATCTTCCAGGCTCTAGCTCTGTGAGTCTGCTCAATTTGCTTAATTCATATCAGGGAGGTCATGTAATATTCGTCCTTCAGTGACTAGTGTACTTCACTCAACATAAGATCTTCAAGATTCATGCATGTAGTCCCATGTGTTAATATAAAATATGGACTAGAGCAGACTTACTGGTATTCGGCTATAGACTTATTGTGATTCTAGCAATGGAAGAAATTACATCATTGATATGGAGACAGTGGTCACTGGATGTGCTGTAGTGAGGGAGAGGGAAAAAGAAGTGCAATATGGGAACATACTCAGGACTTGGAATTAATCTGAGTGGCATTGCAATGACAGATACAGGCCAATATATACCCTCCACAACCTACAGAATTGAATGGGAAACAGTGTAAACTACAATGTAAAGTATAATCCATGCTTAGTGGTAATGCTCCAAAATGTGATCATCAATTGCAATGAATATACCACACTAATGAAAGAAGTCGTTAATGTGGGGGAAAGTGGGAGTATGGAGAGTAGGGCATATGGGAATCCCTTATATTTTTTTATGTAACATTTTGTTTAATCTAAGTATCTTTTAAAAATAAATAAAAAAATATTTTTAAAATTAAAATAATACTTCATTCCTTATTACAGTTGAGTAAGAACATACATACATTGTACATACATACATACAATGTACATACATACATTGAATGTAGATACCACAGCTGACTTGTCCATTCTTCTTTTGATAGACAATTGGGTTGCTTCCAACTTTTGGCAATAGTGAATAATGCCACTATGAATATTGGTGTCCATATATCTGTTCATGCCCTTGTTTTCAATTCTTCTGGGTATATATGAAGTAGTGGTATTGCTGGGTCATATGGCAATTCTATACTTAGTTTCCTGAGGAACCATCCTCTACAATGGCTGCACCATTCTACATTCCCACAAGCAGTGGATAAGTGTTCCCTTTTCTCCACATCCTTTCCAACACTTGTAGTTCTCTGTTTTTTTAATAGACACAAGTCTAACAGGTATAAGATGATATGCATTTGACTTGCATTTTCTTAATAACTAGTGATGTCGACCATCTTTTCATGTGCTTTTTGGCCATTTGTATTTCTTCTTTGGAAAAGTGGTATTCAAATCTCTTGCACATTTTTAAAATGGGATTTTTTTTTTGAGATGTAGGATTTCTTTATATATACTATTTTAGGTCCTTATTAGATAAATGGTCACCAAACAATTTCTCCCATTGAGGAGGCTGCATTTTCATTTTCTTGACAAGCTTCTTTGAAGGATAGAACATTTTAATATTCAGGAGGTCCCATTTATCTATTTTTTCTTTCATTGCTTGCACTTTGAGTGTAAAATTTATGAAATCATTTTCTACTCCAAGACATCACAGATGTTTCTCTACATAATCTTTTAGGAGCTTTATTATCTTGGCTCTTATATTCATATCTTTGATGCATCTTGAGTTAATTTTTGTATAGGGCATGAGATGTGATCCTCTCTCATTCTTTTGGATATGGATATCCAGCTCTCAAAGCACCATTTGTTGAAGAGGCCATTGCATGGGTTTGGTGGCCTTGCCAAATATCAGCTGACCATATCTGCAAGCATCTATATTAGACCTCTCAATTTGGTTCCATTGGTCAGTATGTCTACCCTTGTGCCAATGCCAAGCAGTTTTGACCACTGTAGCTTTGTATTATTATGCTTTAATGTCAGGTAATGTGATTCCTCCAATTTCATTTTTCTTTTTCAATGTTTTAGGCTATCTGGGGCCCCTTAACTTCCAAATAAATTTCATAGTTAGCTTTTCAGGAGAAAATGCTGTGGTAATTTTTATTGGAATTGTGTTAAATCTGTAAATCAATTTGGGTAGGACAGACATTTAATGATAATTAGTCTTCCAATCCATGAACAGGGAATATTCTTCCTTTATTTAGGTCTTTGAATTCCTTTAAAAATGTTGTGTAGTTTTCTGTGTACAAGTCTTTACATCTCTAGTTAAGTTTATTCTTAAATATTTAATTCTTTTAGTTTCTATCATAAATGGAATTTTTTTCTTGATTTTCTCCTCAGATTGCTCATTATTGTTGTACAGAATTGCTACTGATTTCAGAGTGTTGATCTTATATCCTGCCACTTTACTCAATTAATTTATCAGCTCTAGAAACTTTTTTGTAGATTTTTCAGGGCTTTCTATCCATAGGACATGGCAAATGCAAATAGTGTGATTTCACCATCTTCCTTTCCAATTTGGATGTCTTTTATTTCTTTTTCTTGCCTAAGTGCTTGAACAAGTACTTCTAATGCAATGTTTAATAAAAGCAGTGACAGGGGACATCCTTATCTTGTTCCAGATTTTAGAGGGAAAGCCCTTAGTATTTCACCATTGAGTATGATGTTAGTGGTGGGTTTCTCATACATATACTTTAGCATATTGAGGGAGTTTCCTTCTATTCCTATCTTTCAATATGTTTTCTATCAAGAAAGGATGTTGTATTTTGACAAGTGCTTTTTCTGCATCAATAGAGATGATCAAGTGATTTCTTTATGTTGATCTGTTAGTGTGGTGTATTACATTGATTGATTTCATCCCCTCCATATGAGGGATGAAACCCACTTGACCATGGAGTATAATTCATTTGATGTGTTGTTGGATACGATTAGCAACTATTTTGTTGAGGATTTTAGCATCCAGATTCATTGGATAGATTGCTCAGTAGGTTTCTTTTCTTGTGGCATCTTTATGTGGCTTTGGTATTAAGGTTATGTTGGAATCATAGAATGAGTTAGGCAATGTTACCTCCATTTCTAGTTTTTGGAAGAGTTTAAGCAGGTTTGGTGCTAGTTCTATCTGGAGTGATTGGTAGAATTCACCTGTGAAGCCATCTGGTCTTGGGCTTTTTTTAGTTGGGAAGTTTTTGATGACTAATTCAATCTCGTTACTTGTGACTGGTCTGTTGAGTTTATCAATTTCTCCTTTTGTCAATGTAGACTGCTTGTGTGTTTCCAGAAATTTGTCCATTTCATCTAAGTTATCCATCTTGTTGGCATACAATTTTTCAAAGTATACTGTTACGCTACTCTTTAATTCTGTTGTTTCAGTGGTGATATTCCTGCTCTCATTTTTTACTTTATGTATTTGCATCTTTCCCATTTTCCTTATTAGTCTAGCTAAGGGTTTATGAATTTTCTTGATCTTCTCAAAGAACCAGCTTTTACTTTGTTTTATTTTTTCTAGTGGTTTTTTTTTTTAATTCTTAATTTCATTTCATTCTGCTCTATGCTTTGTTATTTCCTGC
>JAQZBX010085802.1:0-13078 GCA_029593785.1 Cabassous unicinctus
ACCATCCCAAAATCCTCAAGATTGAGGAATGAACAAATGTAAGGGGGAATACAACTATGGACTAAAGTAGACTTATTATTATAGTAATGGAAGAACTTGTAACACTGATATAAAGGCAGTGGTCACCAGGGGTTCTGAGGGGAGGGAGAGGGAAGAATAGGTGCAACATGGGGGCATTTTCAGGACATTGGAATTGTTCTACATGACATTGCAATGACGGATACAGGCCATTATATATTTTGTCAAAACCTATAAGATCATGTGAGGCAGAGTGTAAAGTATAATGTAAACTATATTCTATGGTTAGTAGCAATGCTTTAATATGTGTTCATCAATTGTAACAAATGTACCTCACTAATGAAAGATGTTGTTAATGGGGGAAAGTGGGGGAGGAGGAGGGGATGGGACATGTGGGAATCCCCTATATCTTTGATGTAACATTTATGTAAGCTAAAGCTTCTTTAAAAATAAAAAAAAAAGTTAATAAATAAATACATCCTCAAGCCTTTATTTGGAATAGACTAACTAAAAACAAAGTATGTCAAATCATATATGTTCCAATTTAAAAAAACAAAACCTGTCTTTCGCAGAGTGTAAGTTCTTAATTTGAAGATGTCTGGTTTATCAGTTCTGTTCTTGGATTGTGCTTTTGTTGTCATATTAAGAACTATTTGCCTAATCCCAAGTAATGAAGATTTTCTGCTGTTTTTCTCTAAACGTTTTAGTTTTTTACTTTACATTTAGATCATCCAATTGGAGTTAATTTTTGTACATGTTGTGAAATTTAGGTTGACATTGTTTTTTTTTGCATATTGCTGTCAAATTATTCCAGCACCATTCTTTGTCCATTGCCTTTGTACCTTCGGCAACAATCAGTTGGTCATATTTGTGTGGGTCAGTTTCTGGGCTTTCTCTTGCGTCTAATGACCTATGTGTCTAAGCCTTCATCGGTATCTCACTGTCTTGATTACTGTAGCTATATATTAGACCTTAAAATTCAGTAGTGTGATTCTTTTAACTCTCTTCTTTTAAAATTTAGTTTGGCTGTGGTTTGGCTGATTAAGCTGCAATCTTGGGCACTGTGTCCTTTGATATTTAGTTCAACCTGGAGGATGTGTCCTTTGCAATTCACATGACCCTCCACAGTGTGTGGGCCAGGTGATATTCCCTCTCGCTCCTTCCCCAGGAGTAGGGTTTTTCTTTCCTGTTCCCTTTCCTCAGCTGTAAGGACTTTTTACCTGGTGGAAGTGTTTGTGGTCCTCCCCTGACCCATAGAATAAGGCTTTTGTTCTCTAGGGGGAAGAGGGAAGGAAACTCCCTCAGGAGTTCCTTGGCCTCTCCCACAAAGCTGCTATATTCCTCTCCTGTGCCTGAATCACAGTTGACACTTCTTAGGGCTCTTTCCAGTCTTTTCTGTGAACGCTGGGTGGAGTTTGTAAAAAAAAAAAGCCTATAAGTGGGTGCATGCTCCCCCAATTTCTGCATTCCCAAGGGCTTCTCACTGTCCTGCCAGCCATACTCTGCCTTCACCAATTATATATTCTAAATAGCTGAACTATTTCCAAGGGTCCACTTGCAGCTACCCTAGGTAAGTGAGCACTCGAGTCCCCTCTTTCCCTGTAGACACCCCCCCTCCCCCCCCTTTAGATTGGTGGGAAATTGTTTTGCTCATTTGGTTGCTCTGTGACCTCAGCTTGGTTGGGGGCAAAATGTAATAAGTGACATTCCTTCCGCCTCTGCCTCGTAGAATTGAAGCTAGAAGTATTGCTGTTTTTTCTCAAAACATATAAAGTACACATATTGTTGACTGAAAAACATAGTAATGTAATTAATTTTAAAACCACAATTTGGAAATCTAATGACCTATTTTAGATTTTTAAATCCAAAATAATTCGTTTTTTAAATTATGAAAGTGGTAAGATTATAGAATGTTTGGAAAATAAAGAGGAAACTCCAAGAGCTATTTTCATTTTTTATATTCTTTTTAGTCTTCAGATAGTGATATTTTTAACTTTCCCCTCTTTCTACCTCTAGTTCTTACACTATCTAGATTTATAGCAATTTTTAAATTCTGCTTAGGGAGTCTTAAGAGCAAATGGTAACATCAACTGCTCTTTATGGTTTGGGATATAAAACATATAGGTAGGCTGCTCTCTGTTTCTTAAACCCTTTCCTCTGGCTGGCACATTTATTAGTTTCTTTCTGTTATAGTGTGTCTTCCTTTCTATTCCTGCTCTGCCCAGCTTGAGTCCTGTAGGGCAGCTAAGTGTGTCTCCTTTATTTGCACGTGGAAATTCCTGCTCCATAGGCTTGCCTCCCACCCAGTTTCATTCCACTTGGTTTAATTGCCCACCCCTGATGATTCAGTTATAGGATCACCCAGTGTAACAACTGGCAGAGAAAACTTTTTCTTCTTTGGCTAAACTCCAGTTACTCTCTTGGAAGATGGTTTCTCCAAATGTATATTATCCCTGACAGTTTCTCAAATTTATTGTTTCCCTGATCCTAAAGCAGCAGAAAGATCAGATAGTACCTGTGTGTGGGGACCCCTTCCTGTGCCATGAGGCAAGGCATATCTTATCTGGAGCTTCCATGACTGGGAGCAGTAAGGCAGCACTCTACATGGAAGCCTAAGAGGAATGCTAAACTTAACTGCTCAGGACAAGAGCTTTCTTAATGAGCAGTCACTTAACAGTTTCAGGACTCCAAAAAGATCCTGATTTGTTTGAAATATAAATAACAAAGACTCTTCCTTAAGGTTATTCCTAGGCCAAGCACAAGTAGGTTTTCTTCAAAGTGAAATAGAAATGTATGTTCTTTACTAATTGCTGTTAAGATGACAGATGTAAAACTTGTGATCAGAAAGGAAATGAACAATTATAGCAGTTAAACACTTAATCCAGGCAATCATTTCTGATCATTTGGCAACTTGGGTAACTTTCAATTAAAAATCAAATGCTTTCACTGTACCTAGTGGTTCACTTATTTCTTCTGTGTGCTCCTACTTCAGGAAGAGATGTTCCTTTTGAACTAAGTAAATATTACTATATTTTAGGGAATTTTTTCCCAAGTATAAAATAACACTTATTTTCAAAATGTTCCTTTTCTATCATTCTTTTTAGCAAGCCCCTTCAAATATATCATTCCTTCAGAACTTCACTTTTCTCAATTCTGGCTTCTTTGGGTTCCATATAAAGTCATGCTAAGTGCTGAATTAATTCAGGGAATTGGGAGTTTAGAGTTGTTACAAGATTGTTGTAACTGAAATTAATCTAAAAGTATGTAATGGTGGGGAGAGGAGGATAATGGTGCAGTGTATTAACTAGGTTTATTTTTCTGTTTCAATTTTACTACCTTATATACAGTCTCCCCTTAGGTGCAGGTATCTTTATCACCCACACTTCTGCCCCACCCCACCCCCATATTTCTACCTCTTTTTATCCTCTCTTAACAGCAATTCTCAAGAAAAGGGGTTCTTAACCAGGGGTCCATGGAAAGATTTCAGGGGGTCCATGAGCTCGAATTGAAAAAAACTTCCTATCTTTATTTTCTCTGACCTCTAACTGAAATCTAGCATTTCCTTCACTTATGAATGTATGCAATAAATAAATTACAGTAGTAGTCATTTCACCTGACTGGCAAAGGGGTCCACGGAACAAAAAAGGTTAAGAACTCCTGCTCTAGACAGACTTTGAGCCACAGCTCACCTGATAATTTCCTTGTCTTCCTTCCAGTTTGCAAGGCTATGTGAAAAGGAGAAAAAGAAACCTTGAGTGGGTGCAGAGTTTTAAGAATAAAATGGTTGGGAGATATGAGGAGTTTAGCCCTTGGCGGTCCTAATCTGTTTTGCCATGCTCACTCCTCTATCTCCCCTCCTGCCCACTTAAACTAATAGGGAGACAATATATAAGATGAAATGTATTTATTTCTTTTGGTTTTCCTGGGGAAGATAACAGTTGTAGCAGCGCTTAACAAATTTTCTTTCTAAGAAGGAAAACTATCACCTCAGGATTTTTTCAGTTCTGAGGGAATCTGCCCAATACTAAGTAACTCATTTTTTTTTTTTTTTTTTTTGAATAAAAAAGACATATGACTAGTGGTTTTAAATTACTGGGCTTTATTAAGATATTGGCAAAATTTCAACATACTCCTTACCTGAATGAACAGTTTTAATAAATAAAATATAAATGACCACTTAAGAATACAAGTGAACTCAAAAGTGAGGTTATAGAGCAGGTTTATAAATTGATAAATTCACTTGGTAAGAAATGATTCACTTCATCCGCTTCCCTCCATAGAGAATTCTTTGCCTGTCACCAGAGAGCACCTAGAGTAAGAGTTAACAATGATGTGTCTGTGGGTTATCTAATACATCAAAGTTTATTTGAGTATTTCTTTCTCAAGAGCAACTGCTGTGTCATTCTTGAGTTCCCTACCTTATTTCCTATTTTCTAACTTGTACAGTAAATAAGTCTTAGGAATAGAAGATAAAATGCTGCAAGAGGAAGTAACAAGATAATTATTTTTCAACACAGCTACCATTTGTGTGGAAAATAGTTTGTATTACAATACTGGCTGCATCTTATTTTGTTTTGGAAAAGACATTTAAGCTTTTTACAGGTCAGAACAGGAGTAGGTGTTTATCCTTTACATCATGTGATTTTAAAAGGTAAACAATCTCTGTTCTTCCTCTTGAAAATTTATGTTCCAAAGAAAAATTGTCCCAAATTATCATGTGAACAGAACCATGGATTTCATTTTATGGCCTTGCTTAGGTGAAAATGCCCACTGAGTGAATAAATTAGGTTTAAAAAATTAAAATAATTTTCTCAAAGCCTAAGCAAACCTTTGATGGGGAAGGAAGTACTTGAACCACAGCAGTTTTATCTGTAAACACTGAATTACTTTATCCATCATTTCATCTGTCCATTGGATGTTGCACTTCTCACTGGCACAGTGTTCCAACAATGGAGTGTTGTTGTCATGAAAATGCAGTGTTGACACTATACCACTATAAATGTGGTCAGAATTAGACTCAGTGTTGACATTGACATTGTTGATATGGTCCTTGGAGAAGATGTTACTTTCAAGGATCTGCCCAGTTAACTGCAACAGTAACTTTAGTCTTACTAATTCAAGGACAATGGATGGCACTTTTAGGTAAAGAAAAGGTATAGATGTGTGTTTCCACCCATCCTTTTAATACAAAACTAAATGGGATTAACACCTCCACCGTTCGGTGCTGTAATGTTGCCTAACCTCAGCTAGCCCTCAAAAGTATATATCTAGAAAGTGAACAAAGGAAACCTTTATATTAGAGACTGACTCCTTTTGAAACTCACAGTGATTGTACACGGAGTTTGTAATAACTTCAGATGGTTACTTGAAGCCTGTTTCCTTAACCAATACTATACTACTTTCTTGTTTATATTTGTTTTTACCATTTCCTATTCTAGCAAAACTTGTTTAGCAGGCAAACAAATTGATGCAGATTATGTTAAATTGAAAAAGGGATACTGCAGCTCTTTAAGAATTGAGTGTAGAACTTTCACCACCACTAAATTACACAATGAATAAAAAGTACAAAACACATAATTTGCAGACTAATACCTCAGCATTAACAGTTAATATATATTATATAGATACTTTTATATCTGTCTAATATTTTTACAATCACCAGATACACCATCATTAATTACAAGTTACAGAAATGTGTAGATACCATTAGTTAGAGGAGTACTTATTGCTTACGACAGCAAGCAGCAAATAAGGGCACAGGAGTTTGAACTGAAGAGAACTACTTCCTATCACCAGTTCACCAGTGGCATTAAGATATAACACTGCATTTCACAAAGCACTGCTTTTTTATCTACTTTATAGAATCAAAAGCAGCATATATCAGACCAATAACCACTACTTTAATATGGATAATAGAATTTTAAAGGACTTACCTTACAAATGGTACCTAACTACTCTATAAGTATGCATGTTGTAAACAAATGAATAGTTGCTACTCTTTACAATATTGTTTTATAACATGACCACACTGGAACTACTTTGCTTTATTTTCTAGAGGGCTAATGGAATGAGAAATGGAGTTAACACTGCTTATGTAGTCAGACCTATTCAGACCTACAAAAATCAGACCCTTAAAGAATTGGTCTGGATTCATCCCAGTTTCATTCAACTATTTTTCCCCCCACAGAAAAAGCCTATTGCTTATACCTTTCATCTTGTTTATTCTAATCAAAAACATTATCAATAGACAACTATAGTAAATAAAAATTTTTAATTTAGCTAAACACTTTGGATTATAATGTGTACCAATATCCTGCTGCTTGTTTTCTTGTTTCCTTAGATAATTTAATTCAAAACTGACACTGCATCTGATGGGTTGTTAACAAGATCTAGGCTTCAGAAAATGACAGATGTGAATGAGGTCCATGTATGGGGGTAAAGCATCAAATGATGAAAAGATTCTAGTACTCTCGTTGGAGCCACATTTACTCCTTTTCAACCATGTCACAAGATTAAAGAAGAAATGGCTTCAAAATCAAGAGAAAATACTGAAAATCTCTACTTACATCCAAATTTTAAAAAAATAAAATCTGTAGATTAACAATCTGATCATTGCCAATAAGATTGGTGCTGTTTTTATTTATTTCATTATTATAGCTATACTGGTGCCCAAAATATGCTGTAGTCATCTACATTTTTTAAATCTAGGAATTTGAGGCCTCTGTTGTGGGTTTGGGGACCAAACTAATTGTGTTATTAATGTAAAAACATGATTAGGCAGTGAGTGGTTTTCCAGCCAGAGCATGTAGTGCATCTTGATGGTATGAGTGACTTCCATTGGTACAGTGGGGCTGCTCCTTTCCCATTGGCATGGCTAGTCCATGGTTGACTGGGGGAAGGTAACGTGTCACATGGAAACGTTCGTGATTCTCAGAGAATCAGAGGCTCCTTCACTGAATAGCGCTGCTTCACTAAATAAAGTTTATTTGCTGTCCTTAGTTGAAGATATGCTTTTGGCTTGAAACTCCAGTAATAGCAAAAAGCAGAGTTTTAAAATATGAAATATAAGTAAATATTTAAATGAGAAGTACATGTCCTATCTCTGCATAAAGTTGCATGTAGCAGGACTCTAGTGTGTGCTCAATTTATAACTAAACAAAACCTCAGTGTCCGTAATTCTGCCATTCTCCTTAGCATTTAGCCTCTGGGCTCACTTTAGGCAGTACTTTCAGCCTCTCTCACACCTATTACTTCATT
Source organism: Cabassous unicinctus (assembly GCA_029593785.1). Classification (NCBI taxonomy): domain Eukaryota; kingdom Metazoa; phylum Chordata; class Mammalia; order Cingulata; family Chlamyphoridae; genus Cabassous; species Cabassous unicinctus. The sequence goes on from JAQZBX010085802.1 coordinate 7,276, forward strand.
CCCCTGGAGGAAACAATTTTAGAGAAGTTTAGTAACACTTTTCATTCTCTAAAACTGGTAGTATATGCCTTTGCTGTGAAGTTAAAGGTGGGGGGGAGGGCAGAAAAAAATAGAAGTGTTATTTGATTTTCTTTTTAAATGGCAGTTTGACTCTAGAATGTTTGTACCTCACATCATCTCCATTAAACCAGTTTGCTTTTTCCTGAGATGAAGTAACGGTGAAAAACACATTAGCATCGTAGATTGAAACCAGTTGACAGCAGTTTCCTAAAATGACAAAAAATAAAAATTCTGCCAAAGCACCAAAACAGGTTATGAAATTCCCAGATAATTACAGCTCTGGGAAATATTTCTAATTAGTCTTTTATGTTACAGAAAAAAAAACAGTAAATCTGATTTGTGAGTAAATCTCACAAGTCTCAGAATATGACAGTTTTACACTAGTTGTCTACTTTCATTGTTACTGGTTAAAACCCATATGGCTTTTAGTCTTTTATCTACAGGGAAAAAAAGGGGGGAGGGGGTTTCCTTCATAGTCCCCAGGATTTTAAGGAACATTTCCCAACTAAATTTAATTCTGCATTGTTTTCTATAGACATATTAGGCACATCAGACCAGACTTTAACTGTGTTGAGATTTCAACACTGTTATGCCCTGACTGAAATAAGCTAACTTGCAAGCTTCCACTAGTGACATGAAGGGGTGGGGGGAGTGGCTTATGTTAAGTGTGGAGACACATCACAGGGACCAGTTGTATAATTTTGGTAGTGAAGTCGCCAATACTTTTTTTTTTTTTTTAGATTGAAAACACTGTCTTTTAAGTTTCCTAGAAATCTATTTACATTTAAGAATTGAGCTATCCATGGAGTCATTATGAAGCACATATGTTACAGAATGTCTACCTTGTTTTCTCTACTCTGATAGTGGTGTTTTTATCAGGGAGCGCTAACTAGCCTACTTTAAAGAAAAAGTATTATATTTTATAGCTCCAGGGAAGATCTGTGTATGGAATATCATTACTCTTTCTGAGCTTCCTCATCATGTTCTCACTGTTCCCTTTCCAGCCATTTTGCCTCCATGGCAGAGAACTTCTTAACATTCTATTTCTTTTCCCACTTCGAATAAGTGAGGACAGGCTAGTGCCTATTTTGTGGGAAGGCTCTCTAGCAGAGAAGAATGGATGAAACTTTGGGTTAAACCTGAATCCATGCCGCCTTTTTGAGAAGTGGTGGTATAAATGAGACAACCTAGAAACTCTGTTTTTCAGGGATTTGAACTGTTCATTTTCCAACCTAGTATAGACAGGAGACAAGCTCTCCATTCTGTATATCTGCTGCCCTGTTGAACCCAAATTAGAAGAAGCGGGAAGCTCTCCTGCACCTCTCCATTGCAATGTTGATTGAACTGATCTTTTCTCCATTATTAGCCCATAACTAAGGTTTGCTTTCTTTGATGCACCAGGACCAAACATCTCAACTGGTGGCAAAAAGTGGGCACTGTGAGGTTTGCTTGCTTCTATTTGTGTGAGATCTAGATAGCCTGGGTCTTCCAGCACGTTGATTTGGGACCCTGGGCTTAGGCTAGTTCTATCAGTGAATGAATCCACGCGCCCATCATAGCCTAGATCTGCAGGTGCTGAGCACTGGTGCTGAGGCCAAGGGCGTTTGCACTCTCCATGATTCTCCTTATCATCCCCACCATCTTCTTGCCCTCCTTGAAAAGAGTTTTCTGTCCAATCTGAATCCTCACTAACATTTACAGTTTTGTTCATGTCCCTCAGGAATACCACAATGACAGTGATGTTATCACTGGACCCAGCATCACGAGCTGATGCCACTAATTTATGGGCAACCATGCTGCTGTCTCCATTATTCTCCTTCAAGTGGTCAGACACAACTTTCACTGCCTCATCAGGGTTCACTGTGTCATAGAAGCCATCACAGGCCAGAATGAGGTAGTCTTCAGTCCCATCCAAAACAGTAGAGGCAGAATCTGCATCCCCACAGATATATGGCTTATGTTCAGCATCTCCTGTGGGAATTAAAGTAGGCACATCAGAGGTTAGATTTTTTGCTTAACTTGTTGCTAAGAATGTTTATGGCCAATGCCATGACTCTGATAACAAGTTTTCTGAATTTACTTGAAAGAATTTGTAAACTAGTTGCATTCCCTGTTAATCAGTTGCACTCATTCCTTATTCCCAGTTATATAATTGCCAGTCACTGGGCTTAATTCCTTATCTAGCTTAAAGAAGGGGGTGAGTCTTTTGCCTCTGGCTATGATTTAAACGTAGTTAAGCATGGCAACAAATATAATGTCAAATCTAAATTCGTTGGTGTGCTGAAAAATTCAGTCCTACTTAGGAAAACTGTTGATTTAGTAGTTCTGTTCTTTTACTGGTGGTTAGTTTTGATTTAAGTGAGATTTGAGGACAGTTGACATTAAATAAACAAACCAAAGTTCTGATCACTTTTTTCATTAAACAGTTTTATTCTGTCTTTGTTTAGGAATAATAGCTTCATGCTGCAAGTGCTGAAGAAGGTTTGAGTTACAATGGACTTAAAAAGTCATCAAGTCCAACTCCCCTCAAGCTAGGAAAAGTTATGTGGCTGATCCAAAGTCTCATACGAGGGAACTTGAATACAGGGCTCTTGGTTTCCAGTCTGGTTTGCTTTCTGCTTTTTAATGCTACTTTAATTGTAACTTCTAGAGGACAGGCAGAAAAATGTATGGCCATTTTTCTCTTGTCTTCATGGACTAGTCTTGCTTTCTTCATATGTCTCTGATCACCCCTTTCTTCTCTATCTTTATTGCTATTGTTTTTTTCCCCACTTAATAATTATTAACTGAGACTCCTCAAGGGCCTATGGGCCTATATTTCTGCCTTCCCTTGCTTAGCTCGTCCACTCACAGAATCACATTTAAGCTGGGCCTTGTTGCTCAGTAAGTCAGTTATCACTAGGCAGAGAAGGGCCCTAAGTTGAGGAACAGCATAAGCAAAGACACAGAGGTAACTGTAGCATGTTAGGGAATAACATGTTTACGTGTAGCATGCTTGGAGTGGACAGATATTTGAGACCGTGGGCTCACACTAAGCCAGGTTTCTGTCACCAGGCTACTGAGATTATTGGCCATCTATAGTGTGGTTTGAAACGTTCAGATCAAGAGCATATCTAGATCCATGCATTATTCTCCCTTAGGTACTTGGAGAGAGCTAGCAAAAGGGTTCTTAACCTATTGGTTTACCAAATAGCTTGTGACCACAGCAAAGGGACACACACTCATTCGCTTCCACTTTACATTATAACACAGAGTACTGAGCAGTAATTCCTCGATTAGGATATCATAATTGACTGGTAACCAGTAGTAAACAAACAAACAAAAAACCATGACAGATATTTACCAAGTGCTTTATCATTTGTAAAGCAGTGGTATATAGCCTACCAGTGAAGGGCACCAGCACTGGAGTGAGATTGCCTGGGTCCAAATCTCAGCCCTTCCACTTGTTACCTACATAACCTTCATCAAGCACTGTTTTTGTTTTGTGTTTTTTTTTTAAGATACTTAGATTACATAAATGTTACACAAAAAATATAGGGATTCCTATATGCCTCACTCCCCACACCTCCCACACCCTCCCACATGAACATCCTTCATGAGTGTGGCACATTAATTACAATTGATAAATGCATCCTGGGGCATTGCCACTGAGCATGGACCATAGTTCACATTGTAGTCTACACTCTCTCCCACGCAGTTCTGCATGTTATGTGACAATATAAAATGCCCTATATCTGTCATTGCAGTGTCATTCAGGACAATTCCCAAGTCCCAAAAAAGCCCCTGTATTACAACTGTTTTCCCCTCTCTGCGTCAGTTCGCCATGTGGGACCTGTGCCTCTCCGCTCCATGCAGGTCTGGGATGCCTTTTTTTTTTTTTTTTTTTTTTTTTTTACCAGGAGGTCCCAGGGATCCAACCTGGGCCCATATGGTAAATGGGAGCTCAGTTGCTTAAGCCACAGCTGCTTCCCTGTTCTTTATTTTTGTACTAAAATGAAGCTTTCTGATTAGGGGAAGATAAAATGAAGATAAATATACTTAAGTGATAAAGATAAATATACTTAAATGTTTCTGGTATCTGATATCAGTTCCTGCCAACATTTTACATCACTGTTTAATCCTCAAACAGGTCCAGAAAGTTTGATAGGAACCTTCTGGATAACTCTACAAGAACCAAACTGGGCCGCATACCTGTGCAGCAGGTTGTATGATGTGATACCCAGAATGGCATATATTTACTTAATATAATTACTTGGGTTAGTATATCTATCAGGTAAGAAACTAGTCTTGACTCTCAAATTCTCAGCTTTACTCCTTCCATTCTAAAACCTATAACCCTCTGATCTTACTCATATGTAGGCTCTTCTCTATTCATTCAGTATTTCCTACAGCAGCCAGAACCATCTTACAAAGCGCGATTTGTTTGGGTTTTTTTTGTTTTGTTTTTGAGGTACCAGGGCCAGGGATTGAACCTGGGACCTTGTATGTGGGAAGCCAGCACTCGACCACAGAGCCACATCGGCTCCCCTAAATTGGGTTTTTCATTTGTTTGCTTGTTGTTTAGCGTTTTTTTTGTTTTTAGGAGGCACCGGGAACCGAACCCAAGACCATCCATGTGGGAAGCAGGTGTTCAACCACTTGAGCCACATCTACTCCCCCAAAGCATGGTTTTGATCCATCAACTTATAGACTCTAATGCCTTCCAATAGCCTGTTAGAGCTAATTAAGATTTCTTATCATGGGATTCAGTTTCCTCCACTAATCCACTTTATTAAATTTCCCTATCCCCTACTCTACCTGACTATATTATCATCATCACTATTATTTTCTGAATTCCAACTCTAAAAATAAATGTTATCTGAGTCATACTGTTCCCGAAAGTCTTGTTTTAGTGCTTCAATTAAAAGGCTACTGCAACTGTTAGTTTGGAACAGAACATACAAAAATGTGCACAGAGAAAATGCTGCCAAAATTCTGGCTTTTCACCTGCTGTACTGTTGGATGTCAAATTCATGACATTTCGCCCCCAAATTTGGTAGGAGGGCATGAATATCCATTTCAATGTAGAAATGGCAACATCCTTTTGTCTTCAACCTCCTCTCTCCATATGCTAGGAAACATATCCTCCCTCTGTCAGGTTCAGATCATAAATCTGAAGGGCTTATGGGAAGAAACAATTGAAAAGCTTTTCATTTTAAAGTTTTAAATATCATTTCTTTCCTAAGTAGAGGTGAATTCTGCTCAGAACTCCTTTTTCTTGTCCCTGTTTAGCCCCCTATGTTATTCCATGAGTTTTCCCTTTCTCACATTCCTCAATTCCCTGGATTTTGGTAGATGGACTAATATCCTACTTCAAAACAAAAGAAAGCCTTATAGACCTCATTCCCTCAATCCCGCCCCCCCACCCCAAATCTGTAGAGATTCACCTATATCAGCTACCATTTTCTCAGAGGAAGTGGTATCCCTTTCTTTTCCCAAAGCTAACTTGTGCTTGTTGGTCTATCTCCCAAACACTCTGGCTTCTTTATTCTCTCATCTTCAATTTCTTCTCTACTTGCCTCCCTTCTTTTATCTCATAAACATGCTCAGATCTAAAATTTCCTCATCCTAAAAACAAAAGCCCTTTCCCAAATCAACTTATCCTGTAAGCCACCACACTATTTCCCTCCTTTCCTTTACCACCAAACTGCCCCAAAGTTAAATCTCTTCTTGGTCCTATATGTTTTTGTCCATTCTCCCTCAT
>JAQZBX010085803.1:0-13074 GCA_029593785.1 Cabassous unicinctus
TGAAGTTCCCAAACTATGACTAGACTATATACCAAAAATTCATCTGTAAGCCAGTTTCTGGAAACATGAAGCACATTTTCCAATAGAAATAATGTTCTACTTGCTGATTGGGTGCTCCAGGCTAGCCCTAAAAAGCTACCTAGTCCAGAATATATATGACTTTCAATGTTATGGAATTACCTAAAATAATTTTTCCATGGGAAAAGATATTCAGGACTCTAATTTGTGATTCTAGAAGCATGTATTCCTTCTAACTGACCTACCCCATCTGCTCTGGAAGTGAGAATAAAGATTTTTTTAGCTCTGTGTCTTCAGCATCTTTGATTCACTTATGGAAGAAGGATTAAGGATGAAGGACAGAGGGACTATGAGGAAACCTTGGCAAGGGATAGAAGGGAAGATGTTGAGAGTCCGTGAAAAAAGAGCAGGTTCCTAGAAGTTTAAAAAGAGGCATGGAACGGGAAGCAGATGTGGCTCAATCAATAGGGCTCCCGTTTGCCATATGGGAGGCCCCGGGTTTGCTTCCCGGGGCCTCCTGGTGAAGGCAAGCCAGCCCGCGCGGCTCGGTGAACTGACGCAGCAGGATGACCCAACAAAGGGAGACAAGTAGATACAGAAAAACACACAACAAATGGACACAGTGAGCACAAGCAGCAGGGGGGGATAAAAAAATAAATAAAATCTTAAAAAAAAAAAAAAAAAGAGGCATGGATTGATTGAGTCTGTAATTGGGCTGTTAAGCTGCATGAAGGATTGGTTTTTTGAGGGGCTGATGATGAAGGTTGTACAGACAAAAGTTACATCCCAAGTTAAGAAAAGGCTGGCAGTTCAAGAGGCTGACCTTACAGGGGAAAGTGCCGATATCAAGGAAAGAAGGTATCTGGTAAGGAGTCAGTGCCCAGAAACCCAAAACCACAGCAGGGGAAGTGCTGTTAGAGGATGGAAGACATTAATCCAAATAAGAGAAACAAGGAGGTGAATCCAAGAACAAGCCAAACTGCAATCACAGCGAATGAGTGTCAAGGGTGAAGGAGAGGCTAGCAGGCTAATTGTCTCTAACAGGAACAGGGCAGTATTCTTGGGATATAAAGATCTGAGCTCTGTGGTCCACCCCTTCATTACAGAAAACATGGCACTTCCTGGCTAGATCTTAGGGATGAACCTGATAGAAAAGAAAGATCCAGAAGGAAGAATATGCGTCTGAGACAGCAGCAGAGAGTTAGTAAAAACATTTGCCATAGACCAAGGCTGATTTCTTGACCACTCTTTACATTTTCTTCTTCTGGCCCCTGTGTAGCTAAATCCCATCTAAAATTCTCTGTTAGTTTTCATTTACTTTATTTTCTAGTAGATTTCCTACTCTCTTACTCTTCTTTTTTATATTTATTTGCTAAAGGAAAGATCTCTAATCTCAAAAATATCCTCCTTTTCTTGTGCTTTGATCGGCGTTGTCTTAGGTTGTCAAAAGGCTGCCAATGCAAAGTACCAAAAATGGGTTAGCCTTTATAATGGGAAATTTATTAGGGGTAAAAGCTTACAGTTTGGAGGCTGAGAGATGTCCAAATCAAGGCATCAGCAGAGATGCCTTCTCACCCAAGTCAGGTACTGGTGATTCAGGGTTCCTGCCACATGGCAAGGATGGCCTCAATTTCTGCCAAGGTCCCTGCCTTGCCCTCCAGAATCTACTGTCTCCCAGAGCTCAGCTGTGGGCAACCAGGCATAGAGCTTGTCTTTTACTGTGCCTCCTCTCTCAGTCTTGGCTGCTCTGCTTTCTTCCTTAGTTCATCTGTAAGCTGTCAGGGCTGTCTCCTCATCCTTGAGCTTCTCCATGGGCCCAGCCTCTTGAGGGCTTCATGCTTAAGCTTTGGCTGCTAGCAATCCTCAAGTCCTCACTCACATTGCAGGGTCAAAAATGGCAGCTTCCTTTCTCTCTCTCTCTCTCTCTCTCTTTCTCTGTCACCCAGCAAGAGGGTGGAGACCCAAGTTGGCTCAAGCCTCACTGAAGTAGTTCAATGAAAAGCCCTAAAGCAATCTTATCAAGTAATCTAATCAAAGGCTCCTTAATTGAATCTAATGCAATCAAAGGGCCCCTAGGCCACACGAATGGATTCATTTAAGAACATTATCTTTTTATGCTATTCACAAAATTCAAACTGTCACAGGCATGCAGTCTTTTTGACAGTTTCCAAGGATTTTTGTTGCTTTTATTGGTGGATAAATGGGATGAGGGTAAAAAAAAAAAAAATTCCTTCTAAGCTGTCTTCCTCTGTTCTTCATTTTCCTGTAGTCCCTGAAAAGAAATCCAAAGCCCCATGTAAATTCCAGTGGTCTTTATATCCAAATAGCTGAAGGGAAAGCCTTGATTATTTGGAGAAAATCCAGGTGGCTTTTATCTAGGTGTTTCCTCCTAGGAGACAAGGCAGTTCATGTTTGCTCAGGGGAAAGAAGCAGACTAGGCAGGGATAGCTAATTCAATCTGGAAATGTGTAAATAAGGAGTGTGGTATATCCAATGCCCATGTGAATTCCTGAGATAATGAAATGCAGAAAAGATTTTGCTCACTCACAGTCTGTTCACATTTTATTCTTTTCTGTAAGCATGGAACTTTATAAAAACACATTATCAAAGAGAATCCATCTAAAATTGAAGTCACACTCTGGAGAAAACTTGAAGGCATAGGACTGATATCAAACCATGTGAATGCACTATGTTTGAGTGTAGCATAAATTAGTTTTGTCTCATGGGAAGACGTCCATCATTATTCTTTCACCACAGTTATTTTGAAGTACCTACTCACTTATTGCTATGAATTGAATCTAATCACAAGCTATGTGGAAAGGGAGATGGTTTACTTTTTTCCTGGTTTATTTTTGAAGCTTCCAGAAGATTTAAATCACATATTACTTTCAGTGAGGAAAAGCTCAATTTGAATAACTAAAAAGGTCACTTAAAGGTAAATATCTTGACTACTTAAAGGTATATATCTTCTGGTCAATTTTCTTCTCAGTGTGGTGGACCAAACATATTTTTGTAAATCCCTCCATAGTGATTTTACAAAGAAGTAATCAACCCACAACACTGGCCCATTTTCTTGGTCCTAAAATTGTATGTTCCACTAGTGTCTAACTAACTCCTCATATCATTTTGCCGCCTTCATCAATTCAGTCATTTCCTTTTCTGTATATGCTTAGCAACCAACAGCACAGGTGACAATAATGTAAAATTTGCCATAAAGCACCTTGTAATGGTTCAAGTCATAATTTAGATTTTTATTATTGCAAACAATATGACATCACCTTCAATACACTTTCTGGAATATTGAACTAGGTTCTGCTGTTCATAGATTTTTTTTTGTTGTTGTTGTTTGTTTTTTTTAAAGATTTATTTATTTTATTTTATTTATCCCCCCCTTGCTGCTTGTGCTGCTGTGTCCATTCGCTGCGTGTCTTCTCTGTGTCTGCTTATCTCCCCCTTGCTGTGAGGTCTTGCCGCATCAGCCCACGGCGCCGCGCGAGCCGGCCTGCCCTCACAGGCCAGCCTGCCCTCACCAGGAGGCGCCGGGAAGTGAACCCGGGGCCTCTCATATGGTAAACGCGTGCTCTATCCATTGCGCCACACCCGCTTCCTGCCATGAGGTTGCTGCATCAGCCCACCGCACTGCTCAGGCCGGCGTGCCCTCACAAGGAGGCCTCGGGACGCGAACCCGGGCCTCCCATATGGTGAACAGGGGCTCTATCCACTGAGCCACACCCGCTTCCCCATAGATTTGTTAAGGAGAGTAGTGATGCCTTGACTAAACGTAATCAAGAAGATTTTTTCTTTTTTCTGAATACAAGAAAGGTCATTCTGCTTTTGCTATCAGAGTATATACTTTAAACTCAGCTACAAAACGTGATTCCAAAGTTTTACATACAATTAAGAAATTATAATTTTCCTTAAAACTATAAATTATAAGGTGAAAATCATACTTATTTTATTATACTGAAATATATTTATTACCAAAGGATAAAATTTCTTTCACTATAATAATAGTAAAATGGAAGAAAAAAAAAAAAAAAGGAGACAGAGAAAGTGAGGTGGGTTGAGAGAAAGTCTTTACATAACTACTCATGCCCACACAAAAACAGAACCTGACCCAAAAGAGAAATGATTTACAAAGTGAATTGCAGCCCTACTGTCACCCCATTCATATAATTTCAGGAGCATCCTTCTGGAGGATCACCTAAGTTCTGAATCTTCCCACTTCTCCTTTAGAAAACTCTACTAAGAAACATGCAACAAACACACAACTCACAAACTGCAAATATAGTGAAAATTGGAGAGAGAGAGGAAAATTGCAAATTCCAATATACATGTTTGTGTAATCAAAATGTGAATGGGCAGGTACGGGGGATAGCAAAGGAACGGGTGCCGGCAGATGTCAGAAGTCCTCAGAAAACATTCACTCCCAGAGAAGGCTTTCCCTAAGTGTTCAGTACATGAATGCTGGGAGACACAGAGAAAGAAGTAGAAAGTACCTGGGAGTCAGGAACAGAGGTGGCAAATCTCGGAAAATATTGCTTTCCAAACTGCAGAAGAACTCTGGAAGGCCAGGGCTATGAAAGAGCCAGGTCCCTGCTTAGCAGAGGCTTGTGATTTATAAGACTGACAGGTCAGGTTCTAAAAGGCAAAGAATTTGTGGCCACCCAATGGAGTCAAATTTTGAAGAAATATTGTTATTGTAGCAACAGAGGAGGGATCATTAGAGCAACAAAGTTTCCCTGTCTCCTTCTCTACTCCCCATTCCCACCCCTCTCTAGGAACCTCCTAGCTAATGGCTGATCCAGGATGATGCAATTCATTGTTATATGAGTAGCAAAGAAAGAATAAATAGCATCCACAGAAAATATAAAGAGCAGAAAAACTCTCCTGCAAACAGAAAACACACGAGAAAAATGAAGCCAGAATAGAGATGAAAATTAGACCTAATGTTCCAAATGTTCCAAAAGTGAAACAAAGTGAATTACAAAACAAACAAACAAACAAACAAACAAAAAAATTTCAGTTATAAAGAAAGCTCATATAGAAGAAATAAAAGAATTCAGGGAAGAGATGGGCAGCAAGTAGAGCTGAAGGCTATACAATAGGAGCAGGTAAATGGGAACTGGTATAACACAGGAGAGAAATAGAAGAAAAAGGGAAAACTTTTAGAAATAAAAGCTAAACTGCTAGGTGTACAAGGAAGAACAGACACCACAGAAAGCAAAGTAAAGAACACAGAAAATAGAATAAAGAAATGCAAACACAGTGAAACAGAAATAAAGAAAGGGATAAAAAGTCTTGAGAGAAAAAAGATAGAGTGGAAAATGAGACTCAACAGAGATTAAAGGGGTGAAAATTTTTAATTTAATTTAAGAAAATTTTTCTAAAAGAAAAGAAGCTTAGCATCTACATGCTGAAAGGGAATGTGGTATTCCAAGGGATATTTGACTTAATATGGTGAACACCAAAAGATATTCAATTAAATTTGTCAGATATTAAAGATTGGGCAATAAGGCAAAAATCAAGCAACTTAGAAGGAAAAATATTTCAACTGGCACTACACTTAGACATTGCAAGAGGCAATGCAAGGAAAGAGTAGAGCAATACCTATAAGATACTTAAGGAAGAAAGTACGGTCCAAGGAGTGCATGTCAAGTCAACCAGTCCTTTAAATATAAGACTACAGAAAAATACTTTTAACAAGCACAAACTCATGGAATTTTGTTTTCATGAGCCTTTCTTATGGTAACTTCTAGAAAAGAGACTCTAATAGAACATTTCAATTCAAAGTCCAGTGTTACCAGTAACTCTAAGTTACTAAATAAGACTTAAGAATTAAGACTAAATCAAAAGTAGGATAAGGGTGACAGAATAGAATATAAATGTTATGTGATCTTATGATACAGAAATGATGCAACTTTTGAAGATAAGAAGGAAGAGAGAGAGTAGAATGTAGAATAGTCTCTTTGCTTCCTCTTGAGAGTTGTTTTAGTTTACTGGCTGCTAAAACAAATACCATGCAAAAGTTTGGCTTAAACAATGATAATTTATTGGTTCATCGATTTTTAACTAGGAGACATCCAAAATCAAGGCATCACGAAGGCATCACTTTCTCCCAGACAACTGTGGCATTCTGAGGCTGGCTGCCAGGGATCCCTGATTCTTGGTTATAATGCTGACATCATACTGATACCAAGACAGATAAAGATTCCATGAGAAAAAAATTTACAGACCAATATTCCTTATGAATATAGATACAAAATCCTCAATAAAATGCTGGCAAATCAAATTCAATAGCATGTTAAAAGAATTATGCACCATAATCATTTGGCACTTATTCCAGGTATGCAAGGGTGGTTCAACATCAGAAAATCATTTACTACAAATCAATTAATATAAAACATCTTATTAACAAAACAATGGAAAAACACATGATCATCTCAAAAGCAGACAACAAACTTGACAAAATCCACCATCTCTTCTTGATAAAAAACATTTAGAAAACAACTAAAAGAACGATATTTCATCAACATGCTAAAGGGCATATATAAAAAAACCACCATAACATCATACTCAATTGTGAAAGACTAAAAGCTTTCCCTCCATGATCAGGAACAAGACAAGCATTCCTACTGTCACCACTGTTATTCAACATTGTACTAAAAATCCTAGGCAGAGCAATCATGCAAGAAAAAGAAATTTTAAAAATCCAATTTGGAAAGGAGGAAGTGAAACTTTTCCTATTTGCAAATGACATGGGATATACAGGTGGCAGATACAGAAAATCCTGAAAAATCCACAACAAAGGCACTAGAGCAAATAAATTCAGCAAAGTGGCAGGTTACAAGATCAACATGCAAAAACCAGTAGCATTTCTCTACATTAGTGTTGAACAGTCTGAAGAAGAAATCAAGAAAAAATACATTTATAATAGCAACTAAAAAATCAAATATCTAGAAATAAATTTAACTAAGAGAGTAAAGGATTTGCACACAAAAAACTATAAAACATTGCTAAAAGAGATCAAAGAAGACCTAAATAAATGGAAGAACATTCCATGTTCATGGGTTGAAAGACTAAATATTGTTACAATATCAGTTCTACCCAAAGCAATTTACAGATTCAATGCAATCTCAATCAAAATTCCAACAACCTTCTTTGGAGAAATGGAAAAGTCAATCATCACATTTATATGGAAGGGTAAGTGGCTCTGAATAGTCAAAGCCGTTTTAGAAAAGAAGAAAGAAGTTGGAAGACTTACATTATACTTCCTGATTTTAATTACAACCACAGTAGTCAAAACAGCATGGTACTGGCACAAGGATGGACACATAGACCAAAGGAATCAAATTGAGAATTCAAAAATCAATCCTCACAGTTATGACCAACTGATTTTTTTTACAAGGGTGCCAGGTCCACTCAATCAGGAAAGAATAGTCTAATTGACAAATGCTGCTGGGAAAACTGGATGTCCAAATGTGAAAGAATGAAGCTGGAACTCTACCTCACACCATACACAAAAATCAGCTCAAAATGGATCAAAGATCTGAATATAAGAACCAGAACTATAAAACTCCTAGAAGAAAACATAGGGAAACATCTTCATAAGGAAACAACCTTGTGTTAGGCAATGGTTTCTTTGACTTTATACCTAAAGCACAAACAACAAAAGAAAAAAATAGATAAATGGGATGTCATAAAAGTTAAAAACTTTTGTGCATCAAAGGAATTCATCAAGAAAGTTAAATGACAACCTGCACAATGGGAGAAAATATTTGGAAACCACATAACTGATAAGGATTTAATATCTAGAATATAGAAGGAAATCTTACAACACATACAAAGACAAACAACTGAAATTTTAAAATGGTCAAAAGATTTGTATAGACATTTGTGATGTTTAGGTTCATATGTCAACTTGGCCAGGTAATGGTGCTCAGTTGTTTGGTCAAGAAAGCAGTGGCCTGATTTTCACTGTGAGGACATTTCATGGACTTAAGTCATCAGTGAGTTGGGTGCATTTATGGCTGATTACATCTACAATCAACTGAAGAGATTGCCTTCAACATTGAGAGACATTTCATCCAAATAGCTGAAGGCTTTAAAAGGAGCAGTGCTGATTTCAGCACTGAGAAGAGAGAATTTCCATCTCCACTTCAGCCAGCCAGCTTCTCCTGAGTAATTCATGAAAAAACTTCATTGGAGTTCCCAACTTGCAGCCTGCCCTAGGGAATTTGGATTTGTGTGTCCTCACAGTTGCATGAGAATATTTTTTATAAAATCTCATAATATTTACAGATATCTACTGTAAGTTCTATTTCCCTAGAGAATCTTGACTAATACAACATTTCTCCAAAGAAGATATACAAATGGCCAAAAAGAACATGAAAAGATGCTCAACATCATTAGCCATTAGGGAAATGCATATTAAAACAAAAATGAGATAACATTTCATACCTACTAGAATGGCTACTATTAAAAAAACAAAATTGCAAGTGTTGGAGAGGATGAGGAAAAATAGGAACACTCATTCATTGTTGGTGGGAATGTAAAATGGTATAGTTTCTGTGGAAGACAGATTTGTCTGTTCCTCTGAAAGTTAAATATAGGATTTTCATATGACCTGGCAATTTCACTTCTAGGTATATACCCTAAAGAATTGAAAGCAGGGATTTGAACAGATATTTACTCTGATGATCATAGCAGCATTATTCCCAATTGCCAAAAGATGGAAGGAATCCAAGTGTCCAGCAAACAATGAAAGGATAAACAAATTGTGGTATATATACAATGGAATATCATTCAGCTGTAAAAGGAATGAAGTTTTCATACATGTGGCAACATGGATTAACCTTGAACAACATGTTGAGTGAAATAAACCAGACACAAATAGACACACACTGATATGAAATAATTAGAATAAGGAAATTTATAGAGTCAGAAACTAGAATATAGGTTAGCAGGGGATGGGTAGGGAATGGTAAGTTAATACTTAAATTGTACAGAGTTTCTATGATGGAAAAGTTTTATAATGGATGGTGGCAGTGGTAGCAAATAGTGTGAATGTAATCAACAGCACTGAATATTGTCAAAAGGGGAAATTTTAGGTTATATATATGTTAAGGAATAAAAATTTTAAGAACAATCCCTAGGACTGTACAACACAAGAAGTGAACCCTGAAGTAAACCATGGACTATAGCTAATAGTAGAATTATGAAAATGTTCTTTCGTCAATTGCAACAAATGTGCCACACTAATGCAAGGTGTTAATGGGGTGGTATATGGTAACTGTGTTGATTTGAATCTTTTATGTGGATCCCAGAAAATTATGTTCTTAAATTGAACCTATTGTAACCTTGGATTAGATTAGATCAGTTAAGGGCCATTTGATTAGATTGCTCTAGTAAGGTGTAGCCCAGGATGGGTCTTAATCTTCTTACTGAATTCCTTTTTAAATGGAGGAATAAAAGCTTCAAACACAGAAAAAGTTTCAGAGACAGGGAAACCCCAAGAGGCTGAGAGAGCGGTCCTGTAGGCCTGAGACTGTAATCAGTGGGGCACAGAGGCATGGAAAGAAGCCCCTGATAGTCTGAAAGAGACAAGGCTCAGAGGAGTGATGAGAGATGAGACATATGCATGAAATTTTAGAGGTTCAGAACTTTCCTGGTCTTCTAGGTTTCTTCCTCCTCCAAGATTTTATTAAACTCTATAAAATAGACAGGTATAATAGATGCTTGCGCCTAGAGAAATAAGGAATAGCTCCTGAAAGATGCTCTCAGCAGGTGGCAGAGCCTACAGAGAATCATCACCTAATGTCTCTACTACTGGGCTCTATTTCACCACTCTGAACTGCAAATCAAGCAATTAAACTTGAAATTTTTGGTCACGAACAAGTGCTCCATCTAAACAATGACTACCTTTAAACTGCCTTCTCAGAGAAGAAAGTGATCATTAATTGACAAAGAATTCACAATTATCAAGCTATATCCTGTTAAATATGTTTTCAAAAAATCATAATAATGTTTAGGAAAAAAATTAGAAGGTTAGATGGGAGAAGGAGGTGGTGGTATGTAAATGACAAGACTTTGCTTTTGTTTGATACGTTGTGATTGATTTCATTTTGTTATTTTTGAGATCATCTGTGCTTTGTTAACCTCATCATTCCTAATAAGTACTTAGTTTGTCTTGTTTATCTGTCTCTAAAGTTTTCATGACAATGTTTGGTCTTCATGTCTTACTCATTGTGAGGTACATACAAATGAGATTATACCTTGAATAAAGTTTTGGTAGGTTTGGCAGGTGCCATTAAGTAACACTAAAATAATGTCCATGAGCCTCGTCAGAACACAGGATGATTTGATACAAGGGACCTGCATATGATATATTTTCGCTTCTCATGGGCATGGCCATTCACCTCTTTTTTTATCATACTTCACCTGGCACAAGTCCCCAAAACATAATGTGTTCTCAAAGTGCCGGCCCCTGGACCCACAGTGTCAGCATCCCCTGGGAGCTTGTTAGAAATTCACACTTAATGCCCAACCCAAGACCCACTAAAGCAGAAACACTGGATTTGGGGTCTCACAATCTGTGTTTTCAAAAGCCCTCCAGATGGTTCTGATTCACATCAAAGTTTGAGAACCACAGTCCTCTCACCTGATTCTGGGTGAGACCTCCATGGAAGGGGAGATCTTTTCTCTGTTTCATTTTATTTTTAACAAATCAATATTATTTATACATTATTAATAAAGCATAAATCCATCCAAAGTGTTTATTCAATGGTATTTGGTATAATCACATAGTCGTGCATTCATCACTTCAATCATTCTTAAAGCATTTTCATTATTCCAATAATAATAATAATAATAATAAACAAAAAGCAGTCAAACAAACAAAAATCCTCATCATCTCTCAATCTCTCTATGCTTCCCCCTGCCATACATAGCTGCTATTCTGTTTACATCTCTCTAGTTTATTTGTATTTATATTTTGTAAAAACAGCCTTATATATGCAATATTGCTCATATTCCTATTTCACCTGAGGTTTCACTGTTATACAGTCCCATGTTACATTTTTAGGTGTTCTTCTATATAATATACATGACCTTAGACTTTCCCTTCCAACCACTGTCACGCCCATATAATATCTCTGCTAGTTATAAACACTATGATGTGCTTTCACCATTTCTATTTATTTCCAAAGATTTACAAGCAACCTTTTTACCAATTCTGAACAGATTAATCCTTAGCTTTTCATTCTTGACCCTCATTCTATTTTCTGGTGACCTGTATTCTATTTTTTGACTGCATGAGTTTGCACAATATATTTAGTTCATAGAAGCTCAGTCATATAGTATTTGTCTTTTTGTGTCTATCTTACTTCACTCAACAATGTCCTCCAGGTTCATCCATGTTGTCATATGCTTCACAACTTCATTTCTTCTTACAGCTGCATAATATTCCATTGTGTGTGTACACCACAGTTTGTTTAACTGTTATTGATTGACAAACAACAGGGTTGATTCTATCTTTTGGCAATCATGAATAAAGCCACTATAAACATCAGTGTGCAGATGTCTGTTCACATCACTGCACTCAGTTATTCTGGGTATATACCTAGTAATGGTATTGCCAGATCATGTGGCAAGCCTATATTCAACTTCCTTAGGAACTGCTAAACAGTCCTCTACAGTGGCTGTACCATTCTACATTCCTGCCAACAGTGAATAAGCATTCTTATCTCTCCACATCCTCTCCAATACTTGTAGTTTTCTGACTATTTAATAGTCATTCTAATAGGTGTGAAATGATATTGCACTGTAGTTTTGATTTGGTTTCCCTAATTGGTAGTGATGTTGAACATTTTTTCATGTGTTTTTTGCCATTTGTATTTCTTCTTTGGACAATTGTCTTTTCAAGTCTTTTGCCATTTTTTTTTAATTTTTAATTTTTAAGTGAGATACATTCATTGCAATTGATGAACACATTTTGGAGCATTGCCACTAAGTGTGGCAATGTTTACATTTAAAGTTTACATTGTAGTTTACACTCTCTCCCACCCAATTCTATAGGTTGTGGCAAGATGCATAATGGCCTGTATCTGTCATTGCAATGTCATTCAGGACTATTCCCAAGTCCCAAAAATGCTCCCGTATTACATCTGTTCTTCCCTCTCCCTGCCCTCAGAACCTCCAGTGGCCACTGCCTCCACATCAATGATTTAATTTCTTCCATTGCTAGAATCACAAGTCTATAGTAGAATACCAGTGAGTCAACTTTAGTCCATAGTTCATTCCCCAATCCTGAGGATTCTTGAATGGTGATGGTCACTCCACCTCTAATTGAGAGGGAGCTGCGATTCATAGGGTCAATGGATGGGACTCTGTTGCTTGTAGTTGTAGGCTCTCTCAGTTCCTTGATATGGTAGTTGTCCAACATCACCTCCTTGTTAGTTTTCCTGGTTGAAACCAATGATCTGGAGAGTAGGTGTTGCAACTCCATTGAGATTCAGGACCAAGCTGGTACCTGGACAGCCCAAAGATTTAAGTCTATTGGATGTATACCTACCAACTCTAGTACTAATTATAGGTTCATATAGAAGGACAGAAGAGCTATGTGTAGGGAAACCACAACTTAGTCCAACTCTGTCACACTGGGAAGCAAAAATTCCAAAGCAGGGCCCACTGGCAAGACACCAAACTCCTGTGTTGGAGAAGATGCTGAGAGTCAGAGCATAAAGGGTTAAGCATTCAACAAGCATGCTTGCTGGCAGAGACACATTAGTAAATGTCTCCAAGGACACTGCATACTGCAGATATCAGTGGGAGGAGGCAGAGCGAAATGAACTTACCACACAGATGTTATTGTCTAAATTCCCAAGAAAGATTGTCTGGGAACTCACAAACAGGTAGCGCTCTCATGCACCAAGCTGAGATATAAGATAGACTAAGGCATTTAGGGCTAGAAACAATGTTTACACTTATGCCCCTTGGTAGACTGCCAGAGAAGGCAGTGTTCTTGCTGTAGTAAGAGAAACATGGTGGGAAAGCAAG
>JAQZBX010085804.1:0-13074 GCA_029593785.1 Cabassous unicinctus
AAAAAAAAAAAAAAAAGGTTCCTCATTCCATTACTTATCCAAGTTCCATGCATGGTCCCCCCTCACTCCCCACCCAAGAAATGTCAGTGCTCAATAAATGTTTTGTGACCGAATGCCTAAATATCTTCTGAATAACAACAATCAATAAACTTTTCATATAAAAGAAGAAAAATCTAACCTAGCAAGTCCAATCAAAGTCTTGGGTTATTGGAGCTGGAGCTAGGCTACAGAGAACATCCATGGTCACCCACGGGTAGCATTTCTTCCACTTACAATTAGCCAGAAGCATAATCCTTAGGTGCCCAGGCCTGCTGCTGAGGCACAGGATCCCAATGGCATTTCAGCACTAGGAAAAAAAATAGAATTTTACAACTGGAAGTTCTTTCTACTACACTAACAATCTAGACACACTGGCAATAATATCAGAAGGAAGCCTCTACCTATTTCTCTAGCAATTCTCATTTAATTCTTCTGCAATTGTTTACCTCGCAAATTCCTATTCACCCTTCAAACTCCAATTTAGATGTCAACTCTTCCAGAAAGCTCTTCTATCCTCCTCACCCTCTAAATTCCTTTTACTACTCCACTTACTTTTTTCACTGCAATTTACATATTGGTTATGTCTATTTTCTCTACTATTTCCCCTACTGTGATCACATTTGTCACCCTGGCATCTATTGCATGGCAGGCACTTAGGAAGCTACAAATATCTGTTGAACTGACTTGAATCATGACTATCAGTAGACAAGCCCTATCATTTAAATGTCCAACTCTAGAGTCCTAAAATAAGTGGTATTTCCCAGATAAGGCACAGTCTGTACTCAAGAAGGGAGTGAAAAAACTATAAATATTCTCTAGGACAATGTTATTTTTAGTATTGTGGTCAGCAGCCTTTAAGAACGAACTTCATTCAGGGTAGCAACCTGGAGACTGAATGACAAATGAAGATCATGGAACTGCCAGGTAAGCTAAGCTCCTGAAGAGAGGTATGGTGCAGCAGACATGGTCCCAAAAGCACCGAGTTTAGTCACTTCAAGACAGGGTCTCCAAAGCCCTGCATTTATATTATATGTAAGGTGAAGCAATCATGTGACCTGAACAAGTTACTTTACCTCCCTGTACCTTAGTTCCCTTTTTGGTAATATGGGGGTAGAAACAGTACCTATACCTCACATAGTTTAAAGAATTAAATGAGACAATAAATATAAAATGCTTAGCACAGCATCTGGCACATAGTAAGCACCCAATAAATGTTTGCTCTAATTATATTTATTCACCATAACTAGAATTCTCCAGCTGTTCTGGGATGGGATAGGGATGCCTCAGTTCCATTTGGTCTTATCACCTTCCTACCCTATGTGGCACAGGAACCAAAACTAAGCAGGGGTAAAATTGTTCTCTGGGCCTTTCTACACACTGGCTTCCTTGCTTGAGCAGCTGATTCTCCCTGGCTATGCAGGGGCTCCCTCTGACCATAAACACATACCAACAAAGTGAAGCTACATTTCATTATCTTGAGTCTCTCCTCTTCCATTCTCCTAATAAAAGCTTAGTAGTTCCCGATTTCTTTTCCTCAGTGCCCACTCCATCTCCTGTTAGCCAACTGATTAGTAACAGGAAATTAATCAAATACATTGATTCCTACAGTCATGTGCCCAAATTTCTTATGGATAATCTAGTTAAATAACGAGAATTTCAAGAATTTCAGGCTCTACTATCTAATGTTAGATAGATCTATCCCTCTCCCTCCCTTCTTCCTTTCTTTGGGGATGGGAAGCAGTCGTTGGCATCACAAATCACCAAATAAAGGAATCTGTCCAATTCACCCACCTGTGAGGCAAGCCCTCACAGGGGCAGTTTTACCTTTGGCTTAAAAAGCTCTCTCCAGCCTGCCCCTCCATGAGCTCCCAAATTTCCATCCCATGCCAAGGAATAAACTGCCAAAATGTGCTCAGGTTCAAGGGCACTTATTCCAACAGCCCAAAGACTGCAATGAGCACAGTGGTTCAAGATTAGGACCCTACCCCACCTCTCTCTTCTCCTCTCTCTTGTGGATGGTGGGTGGTCTTTGGACCAGCTGTACCTCTGCAAGGTCATGGTTCTGTCCTCTCACTGGCTGTCATGCTTTGGTGAGGTCTTAAAATCAGGCAGTGGGTCATAAATATTTTTTAAATTGAAAAAACTGAGAACAAAACCCAGTGAATTTTATGGTATGTAAATGATAGCTCAATAAAACTATTAAAAATATTTTTTTGAATTAGCTATACAAACATATACACATGTATATGTAAAATGGGCACAATATAGCATCTTTAGTATTGAGTTATGGTCCCAAAAAGATTATAAAACTGTAGTTTTGGCAGTCAGATGCAAGTCTAAGGTAAATTCTTTGTGGGTAGGAGAAATTGCAGACTCTTAGGCCTGCTTTGTTTCTAGGCATCAGGCTGCCTCCAGCTTAGGTTAAGCACTGTATTTTCAATGGGGTGATATTTCCTCAAAGTGGCAAAAATTGGGTTTGGGGGCTAAAAACACCTTACATTTTTATGTATAAAGCACAGATGTACATAAGCAGATGCACAGTCTACCTATAGTATTAAAATTTCATGGGGAGGGCAATTATCTCTTTTTAAAAAGTCTTAAAAAGCTCCTTAGGGGAGCAACAATGAAAATAAGAAAGTCAAGAAATAACAGGTAAAAAGAATTCATTGCATGAATCCTAACTTTCAAGACTCCATATCCAGATGGAAATGGCATTCCTTAGCAAGGTTTTGTCTTTGATTCACTTATTTCTCTTGGGGATTGGGAAAGGACATGATCCTAAGGCTTGTAGTCCCCTGATCTATTTCCACCTCATTCTTACTCAATGCCCAAAAATCCAACCAGTGCTGAGATTTACATGATAAGAGTTCAGTTTTTTTAATGCATGTGGGACACACAAGTGGAGCGGCTATGTGGTTGAAAATGAAACTTTGGAGCACAAAAGAGGGTGAAATGGAAATATAGATTTCAGAGTCATCAAGAGTTGAAATAACAGGGAAAAATAAGTGTCCAGAGACGGTATGTAAGGAAAGAAGGGCAGAGGACCAAAAGGACATGATCCTGAGGAATATTTATAGGCAGGTACTTAATGGTTAAAATAATAATCAAAATCCCCATGAACTATATAAAGACTAGGTTATGATAATCAGTGGCCCCCAAGAATAGAATCCCCTTCCTCATCTAAATCTTAGTGCCCACATAGAGTGCTGGCCCGCACAGAGAGTTGACTTAAGAGTCAACTATGAAAATCCTTTCCAAAGTCTCATCAACACAATCTTATTTTCTTAATTAAGCACCTGGGTGACCTGAATGGCTTTAATGCAAAAAAAGAAAGAAAAAAAAAAATCCCTTCAAGATAAAGCCTCTCCCAGGAAGCTGTGGACAGGTCTGCACTGGGTGCTAGGTTCCCATCAATCTCAGAAGCCCAATTCTGGCCTGTGGTAGGGAACATGGAAGGAGGTATGCTGGCGGAGCAGCTGCACTAACACTGAGCCAGGGAGTCAGCAGACCTGAATTTGAGTCTGGATTCCACCAGTGTGCAATTCTGGGCAAATTACTTAACCTCTCTGAGCCTCAGCTTCCTCCTCTGTGCTGCGAGTAGTGGTCCCAGTCAAAGTATGCTGTAAACCATTGATTTTAACCTCTCTGATATCCTAAAGAAGTCCAAATTCCCCTGTTAGAGACTTTCACAACATAATGAACCTACCCCCATAGGTCTCCTCCCCACCATCACTGGCTATTTATTTGGGTGACGATTTGATTCCTGTCTACTCCACTTGATAATGAGCTCCAGGAAATAGGGCCCTTGTCTGACTTGCTCACTGCTGCAGTTCTAGGCTAGTCCAGGGCCTAGCACATAGAAGGCATTCAGCAAATATCTGTTGAATGATGAACTCAGGGGTGGCCAAGTTCAGGGTTGTATCATGCAGTTAGACTCAGTAAATCATAAAGTGGTCTCTCAACATATTGAGTGAAATAAACCAGACACAAAAAGGGTAAATACTGTACGACTTCACTGATATGAAATAATTAGTATACGCAAACTCATAGAGTCAGAATCTAGAATACAGGTTATACCAGGGGCCAGGGTGGAGGTAGGGAAGTGGGAGTTAATGCTTAAATTGTATAGTTTCTATTTGGGTTGATTGTAAAGTTGTGGTAATGGATGGCTACCAAATGCATTTTGGTTACCAAATGGATAATGGTTACCAAATGGTAATGGATGGTTACCAAATGCAGGAGTGCTGGCTCGCACAGAGAGCTGGCTCAGCAAGATGACGCAACAAAAAAGGACACAGAGGAGAGACAATAAGAGACACAGCAGACCAGGGAGCTGAGGTGGCACAAAAGATTGAGCACCTCTCTCCCACTCGGGAAGGTCCCACGATCAATTCCCGGTGTTGCCGAAAGAGAAGACAAACAGACACAGAAGAACACACAGAAGAGCCGACAGGGAACACAAAACAGGGAGGGGGAGGGGAAGAGAGGAGGAGGGAGGGGCGAGGGGGGAATTAAATAAATCTTTTTAAAAAAATCCATTACTGTCATGATTTGATCCTCAAATCTTATGATCTCATTTAATTCTCACAACAATGTAAATATAATTAACTGCACTGAATTATATATTGGAATGTGGTTAAAAGGAGGAAATTTTAGGTTGGATAGATGTTATTAGAATAAAAATTAAAACCAAACATGGGGGAAGTGGATGTGGCTCAAGCGACTGGGCTCCTGTCTATCACATAGAGGTGGGGGGGGGGGTTCCTGGGCGCGGTTCCCGGTGCCTCCAGAAGACCAGCAAGACAGCAAGCTGGTGCGATGGGCAGGTGTGGCGAGCTGACACAACAAGATGACACAACAAGGAGACACAAAGAGGAAAGACAATGACAGACACAACAAAGCAGGGAGCTGAGGTGGCTCAAGCTATTGAGCACCTCTCTCCCACATGGGAGGTCCCAGTCAGTGCCTCCTAAAGAGAAGACAAGCAGACACAGAGAGCACACAGCTAATGGAGACGGAGAGCAGACAGCGAGTGCAAACAACAAGGGGGGATGTATTAGTCAGCCAAAGGGGTGCTGATGCAAAATACCAGAAATCTGCTGGCTTTTAAAAGGGTTATTTATTTGGGGTAGAAGCCCACAATTACCAGGCCATAAAGCATAAGTCACCAAAGTCTATTGCCACGTGTTGGAGCAAGTGGCTGCCAATGTCTGCGAGGGTTCAGGATTCGTAGATTCCTCCCTTCCCAGGCTTGCTTATCTCCGGGCTCAGCTCTTCTGCTATGTCCACAAGGTCAGCTGGAGACTATGAGGCTCTCTAGGATTTGCCTCTCTCCACAAGGCCAGCTGTGGACTATCAGGTGAATGGCTCTGTCTCCCCCCGGCTTGTGTCGTGTCTAAGAGCCATCTCTATTCCTCTGTGTTCTTCTCCTGTGTGTTCACTTCCCAGGCTCCAGCTCAAAATTCAGCATCAGAACTCCAACTCTGTCCTTTGCCATGATTTTTATCCGTGAGTACCCACCCACCAAGGGGCGGGGACTCAACACCCTACTGAAGTGACCCGATCAAAGCCCTAATCATAATTTAATCATGCCCAGAGGAACAGACCAGTTTACAAACATAATCCAATATCTGTTTTTGGAATTCATAAATAATGCCAAACTGCTACAGGGGGGAAATAAATAAATAATAAATATTTAAAAAAAACAAACATAGGACTGCACAATACCAACAAGGAACCCTATTATAAACAATGGTCTATAGTTAACAGTACAATTATAAAAATGTTCTTTCATGAATTGTGACAAATGTACCATACTAATGCAAGGTGTTAATAATAGGGTGGCATATGGGAACTGTATTTTAGGTTAGATTTTTCTGTAAACTTATGGCTTCTCTAATAAAAAAAATTTTTTAAATAGAACATTATTGGGACAACTGGGAAAATGTGAATATGGTTTTACAAATTTCCTGAGTGATATAACTATATTGTAGTTATGTAGGAGAATGCCCTTATTCTTAGAATAAGTATGCAATAGTAGGGGAGAAGTGTCACAATGTCTCCAAGTAACTCTCAAATGGTTCAATCAAAAAAAAAAAAAAAAATTCACAGATATAAAGATACAAAGCAAATTTGGCAAAATATTAGTAACTGGTCAATCTAGGCAAAGGGCATATGAGTATTAATGGTACTATTCTCATAATTTTCTGTAGGTTTGAAGTTTTTCAAAACTCAAAATGGGGGGAGGAGGTACAAATGTCTTCAAATATTTTTTAAATGTTTTTAATTTCTACATTTTCCAATTCCCTTTCATTAGAATGGAAAATGAAGAGTTGACACAAAAATGTCTCATAGAATTTTTTAATACTACCCCTGCCTTGGGAAATAAATTTATTTGGCAAAGAGAAATTATTTTAAGTGCACAAACCAAGTTCAGCCTCTATACAAGATGGCAAATTCCTGAGTTACATAAACTAAAAGAATTTAGGTGTTATTTTTGAAGACTTGTCTTCCTAATATTGTTGGATACTTTACCTGGCATTTTTAAAGGGCACATTAGCACTAATGGGTTTTACACAAATGTCAAGAGTTAAAGGCAAACTTATTGATCTGTGCTAATAAGGAAAAATCAAGTCCATATGCAGACATATTTTAATTATTGAATTTTAACTTCCTATATCATTATTCAGAACTGTGAGGCAGCAAAATTAACCAAAAGTGTTTCATCCTCATCCACTCTCATCCCTAAAGGAATTCTATTTAATAAAAAGGAAAGAAGGAAATGAAAGTAAAATGTCCCAAATGCATGCATACTTGAATAAAGAAGAAATTACTTTAATCAAGGCAAATATTTATTGAAAGCTTACTATATACAAATCCCTACAAGGAATTCAAAGCACAAAGAATGGACCTTGCTCCCTTGGAGGCCACAATTTTTGTTGGAGAAGACAAACATACATAAAGTTAAAAAAGAGTAATGGCTGGCTCTGTCTCCCCTTGTCTTTACTTCCAAATGCCTCAATTCCAAGCCTTTTCTCCTAGCAAGAGCACTGCAATAGCCTCCCAATTCATTATCCTATCTCTAGGCCTCTATAAACTGGTTCTCAATTTGGGTGCACAAAAAAATCACCCAGGGAAGTTATAAAAAAAATTCCTCTGGATCCCTCCTCCCCCAGAGACATTGATTATATTGTATACAGCATAGGCACTGGTATTTTTTTAAAGTTCTCCAAGTGATTCTAATATGCAGCAAAATTTGAACACCACTACTCTCAACCAACCTCTGCCACCCAAGAATAGAATACCTGCTACTCTCCTGCCTTCTCCTGATGATAACTGATACAGTCAACAACACCAGAAGTTATTCCTTTGTAAAGATCAATAAAACTGCCAAGCCTCTGGGAAGACTGACAAAGAAAAAAAGAGAGAGGATGCAAATAACTATAATCAGAAATGAAAGGCTGTGAGAAGTATGTATTACTATCTACTACACAGATACTAAAAGGATAATAAGAGAATACTATGAACAATCGTATGCCAACAAATCAGATAATCGAGATGAAATGCAAAAATACCTAGAAACACACAATACACCTAAATTGACTCAAGAAGAAATAGAAGATTTCAACAGACCCAAAACAAATAAAGAGATTGAATCAGTAATCAAAAACCTCCCAATAATGAAAAGCTCAGGACCAGGTGGCTTCACAGGTGAATTTAACCAAACATTCAATGAAGAATTAACACCTTTTGGGTGAACTGTATGCTTTATTAATATGTACCAATAAAACGATTTGTTTAAAAAAAAAAAAAGAAAAATAAGAATTAACACCAAACCTTCTCCAACTCCCAAATAAAGAGGGAACTTTTCCTAACTCACTCCAGGATACCAAAACCAAATAAAGATACCACAAGAAAAAAAACCTATGATGTCTTCCCACTGCCAACACAAAGCTTTTCTCAACATCTCCAATCAACCTCCACTATACTGAGTCTTTTGTGGACCCCAGAAAATTCCTCTACATGTAAACTTATGAGGGACCCTTTGGTTAGATCCAGTTAAGAGACCTTTTGATTAGATTAGATTTCAGGGCTCACTGGCATCCCATATAAACGGAGGAGAGATGAGCAGAGCAACCATTTTACCCGGCCATGTGAGAGAGGACTCCAGGATTACCTACAACCACAGAAGGCAGAGAAACCCCAAGAGGCTGAGAGAGAAACCTGAGGCTGGAATCAGACAGAGCAGGCCACAACAGGCCTTGTGGCAAGAGGAGTCTTGCCATGTGCTTGATCACCCACAGCTGAGCTCCAAGAGAAAGCATCTTCAGATGACTCCGTCATGTGTCTGACTGCCCACAGCTGCAACATGGTGAGACAGCATCTCTTGATGATGTCTTGATTTGGACATTTTCACAGCCTTGTAACTGCAAGCTTTTACTGTAATAAATTCCCACTATAAAAGCCAAGCCATTTCTGGTACATTGCATTGGCAGCCTTTAGCAAACTAAAACACCCTCCAACCCCATCACCCGCCACTACTCTACTACTTTCTAGAACACTCCGACCACAATGAACTTGCCATTTGCTTCCATGATCTCACAGGATGTTTCCTATGCCTAAAAGGCTCTCCAAACTCATGCACACCAATCCCAGTCTCTAAAGAACCAGTTCTAAAGCCCTTTCTTTCAAAAGCCTTAACCACCTCCCCAGATTGACGGTTACTCATACCTTGTGTTCGAACAAAACTCTGGCCATAGCTCTAATGTGACATTTATCATGATTTATGTAGTAGCATTTTACATTTCTATCTCTTCTAAAGACTACTGCATTCCTCAAGGGCAAAGACCATGTGCATTTATCCTCAAGTTACTAGTGCCCAGTAATGGCTGAAACACAATGAATGTTCAATAATTGTTTACTAAATAAACAGGCATCACATGGGCATCACACACTTATGGAATAAATGAATAACAATATGAGAAAATACAAAGGCAGTTCAATATGAAATGTCAAATAGTTATATAGGCAGAAGAAGGGAGAGATTGCTTTAGGCAGATATAGAAAGCAAAGGCTCCAGGAAGACATTGATAGGCAACGGGCAGAGAATTACGAGCATGAGAAATAGTACTGCACAGGAAAAAAGCTATTCGGCTCTGCCTTAGATTTCTTCAAGAGATATCCTAAAAAAAGTCTCTAGAAATTTATTGTGCTTTTCTTGGTTACATAAATCTATTCTATCTTGCTACCCTGTTTTATTTCTTAGCCCTTATCACAATACATTATGGTTCTGCGTATTCAAATACTCACTAGAACTTAAGCTCCATGAGAGCAGGAACTTCATTTTGTGTGCTGCTACATCCCAAGGGTTTATATCAGTGCTTAACATATAGATGTTCAATAAGTATTTGCTGAATAGATGAATGAACATATTTACTTTGGGCCTCTAACACATCCTTCCTCCTAGAGAATTCTTCCCCACATCTTCACACATCCAAATCCTGCCTATCCTTTCAATCCCAAACAATGCCCTGCCTGACTCAAAGTCTTCTCTAATTCCCTACCTCCCCCTTTTCTAAACTTCCAAAGCCCTTTATCTTTCTTGACTTATGACACTTCTCAAAAACTACTTTGTAATAGTGCAATTATCTATGTACAGGCATTTATACATATCTTAGATATCTCTCCTTTATACTGTAAATTCTTTGAGAGCAAGCTCTAGGTCATTTTACCCCCAGAGCATTGTGCCTTGTAGAGTTGCTCAGTAATCCTTGTTGAATAAAAGGAAAAATTAAAGATGATATTAAACCTTTAATATCTTAATATTAACATCAGAAAGACTTAACGACTTGTCTCCATTTGTCTTGGCCCTGACATACCTGATTATCTAAAATGATAATACTCTAGGTAATGTTTACATAATGCTTACTAAGTGCCAAGCCTTATTCCAAGGACTTTACATAAATTAACTCATTTAACCCACATAACATAATCATATGGGTAGTTTATATTATCATCCCCATTTTACAGATGAGGGACCTGTTTTACAAAGAGGTTCACACAGCCAGGTTAAGTGGCAAAGCTAGGATTCAAAACAAGGCGGTCTGTCTGCAGAATTCATGCACTTAACCACTATGACTATGCTGTAATACCTTTAAGAATACCGGGCAGCCAGCTGTCCTATTTGTAAAGCTAATGGCTGGTCTATAATTATGGCCTTCTGAGAAACGTACTTCAAAAATACACAGTTAAGAGGATGTTTAATTAAGGAAAGGAACTATCCTCAACACACTGTGAAAGATGAAATTACAGAAGGCAGTAAAAGTAGACAACAGACAACAGAAAAGGAATGGGGGTTTCTACAGTACATGTTGGGAAGGATAAATGATGGTAAGAGACAATCACTTGGACCTAGAACTGAACTTCAGAAGCATCTGTGAGAAGGGACAGAACAGAGAAGTAAACATATGCTTTGGCCTAAAGTTATCATGAACAGAGCTCATATTCATATATAATCATGGGTACTGAGATTTACAGAATGGAGAAAGCCAGCGAACTTTAGTGCTAAGAATTGCAAGGCTCAAAAGTCAAACTGCCTGGGTTACTAGTTCCATGAGTGTAGACAAGTAACTTAATTCCTTTTTGACTCAGTTTTCTCAACTGTAAGATGGGCTACTATCAGCACTTATCCGTGAGAATCAATGGAAATAATCCATGTGTATTCATCAGGATAGGCTGCAGAAACAAAAAAAATGAAAACACCCAACATCTCAATGGTTTAAAGAAAAGATCTGTTTACTTCTTGCTTACAGTATATTACCATTACAGATTGGCCTGGGGCTCTGCTCCACATCATCTTTATTTCAAAATCCCCCATCTGGAATATTACCAGTTGGGTCAGAGGGAAGAGAGCAAGGTGAATCAGGTGTAAACCTGTAAAGATATCTGCCTGGAAGTGAGACACACATCACTTCCTCTCAGATTTCAAAATCAAAAGGAAGTCACACAGCTTTGCCCAACTTCAAGGTGATGAAGAAGTGCAATCATACCAGGTGGCCAGAAGAAAAATAACCAAAATACTGGTGAACAACCCCAACGACCACCACACCATGAAAGAGCTTGGCACTGTACCTGGCACACAGTAAGTGCTCAATGACTGGTAACTTCTATTATTATTATCACGATTATTGAGGAAAGTATAGTAAAGCAAAAATGAATTTACAAGCATTTTCATATTGATATAAGAGAAGAACATGCCAAAGTTTCTACTAAGCAAAAAACAGTGAACAAGAGCTACAAAATAGTACCACAAGCATTTCACCATGCTATCTATATGAGGGACATGCCAAAAAGTTTCTAGTAAGCAAGACATAGTAAACAATAGCTTGCAAAATAGTATTACCCATTCTTACCTATTTGACATGCAAAATTTCATTGATAATATCTTTGTTTTAGAGAAGATAAAAAAATTCATGCAGGTTTTCACTCATAATTAGGTTCACTCCTAATTTCAAAGCGTTCTTTCCCCATATTTCTCCCCATAAATGCGTAAGGGAAAACCCTATGTGGGTTTTAAAGACACTAATCCTACGGATTAGGGAAAGAGGCCTATATAAGTAAAATAAGAATTGAATTCTAATTCTGGCTTGCCCATAGACCAGCGCTATGACCTCACAAAATACTTATATAACTAGGTCCCAATCCCATTATCCATAGATGAGGAAATTGGATTAGATGGCTTCCAAAATCCCTTCCAATTCTACTCTTCTGCAATGCTGAGAAGCCAGAAAGCAGCTTTGGTTTACGAGAATCTAGTTATCTTGCAAATCTGAGTAAGACCAAAGTTTACCTCCAGAGTGAACATATAACACAGTCAGAAATACCCAGGGAGAGCCCTGCTAGCATGAAATTCTACAGGTACAGAGAACAAGAAGAATGGACAAGAGTGGACAGAATATGACTATGATGCATAAATAAGGACCCTAGTATTTGTGTGTAGCTTATAAAATCCGTCTTTTAGTAGCATCTCATACAACATTCCAATCACAGCTCAGGGATGGAAACAAACTTGTTAACTATCAGACCTCAATTCCAATAAACTCAGCTTTCCAATTTCTTAAGACCTCATAGCAGTAATCCAAATACACGCCTAGAGATCTTTAACTTGTAACTCTGAAGAAAGTCAGACAAAAGAGCCCACAGCAGCATATTACAAATTAAGTTCCCTTATATCAATAATACTCCCATCATTTTCAGCCATACAGAAGCCCCTGCCTGGACAACCTACCATCGCATCTTAGCTCACTCTGCTCTGTGTGTAAGTCCACCCCCACAACAGAATTAGTGGGGGAAAATAATGTTGATTTTTAATGAAACACTAATGGAAGGTGACACAATATTAATTCATGCCATATAAACGTAAGAGATATTGCTGCATTATAAATGTTGCTATTCCTGCAGCCCTACCTATGATCTTTAAGAAGCCTTAAATTTAACATTCTAGGAGCCTTCAAAGCAAATGCAAAAGCCCTTATGCTTCTCATGCTTTGAGAGCCTAATTGACTAACAGTCTCCAGCTTGATAAGCCTAAAACCTGGCAAATATATTTAATAAAACTGCAATATGGAAAACAAAGATTCATGTTATTCTGACCTGAAAGCATTTTTAAAAAGCCATGATTCTATGTGGATCTTCATTTATATTACAGACAAATTTTCTTACATTTGTCAATTACAAAATAATTTTCAATTCTGCAGAGGATCAATATACTAGAATCAATGTTATCCTTGATTTTTAGGAGCTTAAAAATTTAAAGGTGTGGGTCTCTGTGTGTGTGAAGCATATATAACCCTAAATGAGCAAAACAAATCTTTCAACAAATCAATTTTAAAATTTATTGGAGGGAAACGGATGTGGCTCAAGCAATTGGGCTCCCATCTACCACAAATGAGGTCCAGGGTTCGATTCCCAGGGCCTCCTGGTGAAAGGCAAGCTGGCCTGCGCAGTGAGCTGGCCTGAGTGGAGGGCTGGCCCGCG
>JAQZBX010085805.1:0-13075 GCA_029593785.1 Cabassous unicinctus
AAAAAAAAAAACCTCTAAATAATAAAACCTAAAAAATAAATAATAAAACACCACTATTCTTTTATCCTAGTCAGTCTTTCAAAAGAAAAACAAAACAAAACAAAAACCTTTCTAACCTCCCATATACTCCTCAACCCTCTACTCTGGCTTTACTGTCACTCCCACTCATTAAAACTACTCTACTGAGGTCCTCAATATTAAATGTAAAGGGCATTTTTTCCAGACCCCATCTTCCTTGGTCATTATGTCACTGTATTTTTTGACAAACCCCACCTTTTCAAAATGTTATTTTCCCTTAGTTTTTAAAAAAGATTTATTTTATTTATTTATCCCTCTCCCCTTGTTGTTTGCACTCGCTGTCTGCTCTCTGTGTCGGTTTGTTGTGTGCTCTCTGTGTCTGCTCATCTTCTATTTTTTAGGAGGCAACGGGAACCAAACCCGGGACCTCCCATGTGGGAGGGAGGTGCCTAATCGCTTAAGTCACCTCTGCTCCCTGTTGTCGTGTCTCTCATTGTGTTTCCTCGTTGTGTCTCCTCGTTGCATCATCTTGTTGCGTCAGCTTGCCACACCAGCCTGTCGCTTCAGCTGACTGTCTTGCTCATCTTCTTTAGAAGGCATCAGGAACCAAACCTGGGACCTCCCGTGTGGTTGGCGGACATCCAACTGCTTAAGCCACATCTGCTTCCCTTCCCTTAGATTTCATGATGCCACACTTCCCTGGTTTTCCTACTTTCTCTCTGGCTATTCTTTAGTCTTTTCTCCTGGTTCTTAGGATCACTCTTTTTCAGAATCCCCTGTCATTTCTTGCTCACTCTATACATTCTCTATGGTGCTTTTAACTTCTCCATAAGCTTCTATTACCACCCATATGTTGAAAACTCATCTATATACCCTGCCCAGATTCCTCTCCCAAACTCCAGACCTCAACATCTCATTATTTATCATATAGCTCTACTTACATGTGGCATCTGCAACTCAGCCCATTCATTCCAAAATTAAATTACACTGTAGCAGACAAGAAATTTCTGCATGAGAAGTGGATTCTTAGTCTATTTCTTCACCTCAGTGCATAAGAGATTGCTAGCTCTCTAACAATTTTTTCCAAAATTTCCATCTTGATTCCAGGTCGCTCATGTAAACTAATCAGTCCCTGAAGTACTGTTCCTGTTTCTCCAGACAAGGCTTGGTTTTCTTCAAATTAGAATAACAAAAGTCTATCTAAATCATTATTGGCATAGCTTGACTTAAGTAGAAAAGTTCTAAGTTGATATTCAGCTGTAAAAAGAAATCAATTGAGGAAGCACATGACAACATGGAGGAACCTTGAGGACATTATGTTGAGTGAAATAAGGCAGACACAAAGGGATGAATATTGTATGGTCTGGTATGAACTAAATATGAAGACTTATGAAGTTGGACTATGGAGTGCAGGTTGGTGGGAGACAGAACTTGGGTTGGGAATGGGGAACTGATGCTGGATGTATGTAGAATTAATAAAGTCAATTGTAAATATGTGGTAATGGATGGAGTTGATGATAGCGCATTATAATGAGTGCAACAAACACTAATGACTTATAGAAATCATGAGCTAAAGACTTTTGAATGTTTTATCATAAATAGACTGCATCTATTGAAGATAGGCTTAAAGAATTATAAAAGAAGGACAGATTAATGACCATGAATAATTGTACATTAAGCAGACATTCAAAGAGAAACTTTAATAAGATTTTAGACAAATTGTACTGAGCGATTAGATTGTGCCAACAGCTGTAGCTTTCTTATTTTGCAACAACTAGACTGTGTTCATCTCACATGCTGAAGGTTACACGCTTGACTGTTACTAAAGAGAAACCTAAAAATACAAACAGTTGCAAAAAAGGTGACCACTGCTCTCAAGACCCACAGGAACACTCTAGGTTACTGTACATCATGAAGCCACACAAGGCAGAACACATCTCAAAAACGCCACTTAATTCAGAGCTATTCAAAATAGCAACTGCTCCAAACAAGTCTGAGTTAAATATAAAAACAAGAGCCACAACTTTCAAAGGTAGAGGGAAAGTAGAGAGCTCTCAGGCTTCAAAATAAATGGCCTCTTCCACCCTATTCCCCTCTGAATAAGAATGTTTTTCTTACAAAATGGATCCTCAGCAATGAGTCGGCAATATCACTTATTTATTGAAATAAACTTAGGAGGGAAGGAAAGGAGACACCAATAATGCACCTACTTTGTGCTTCTTTACACACATCATCTCCCTGAATCCTCACAACAACCCGGAGGAAACTGGGGTGCAGAGGCAAGTGACCTGCCTGAGTCTATCTAGCTGGGATTTAAATCTATGTCCAGTTCACTTATGTGGACAATAACAGACATGTTTACTTTAAAACGTTTAAGAAAACAAGACAGCACTTCAGTAACTGGTGATCCAGTTTTAAGATGTTATTTGAGGAATGGAGATTACACAACTTTGCTTGTCGTTTATTCCAACTCTCAATCACCCCTGTGGTCAAGAAAGTCTTTTTGGTCCTTTCTAATTATAATAGCACTTTACTTGGTTGTGAACCTGTGTTTTAAATTATTTTTAAAATAATTTACATTTTAATACTCAGTATAAAGTGTGGAACAGAGTTTTTATGAATTTAACAATGATCAAAATAGGTATGCAGAGGAGGAACTAAGTTTTATTTCCATTTTATAGTTAACTATATTAAGGAGGTAAGAAAATATACTAGTCAATAACCAAAGAGAACTCTGAGTCTAGATCCCTCATCTTCAGAATATAAAACTCCCTGAGATCCATCCTCTTTAGAATCAAGATTACTATTATCAAAGTAAATGTGCCTCCATGGAGTATTTCATAGTTGCTCATTAATCCAGTGAAACAAGTTTAAAACATCAATCCCTGACTTATCAGTTCAACGGTGACACAGCAGGCCTTGTAGAAAACATGTTGCTAAAATTGAGGCTTCAAGTTAAGAGGAGCTGAATGTAAAACTCCCCAGTATTTTTTAGACTCTTTCGAATCAGCATTTTAATATTCCTATTAATTTACACTTAAAGTTGAATTGCTAGAAAAAGTTTCATTAGACTAGAAAATATTTGTAAATGAGTAAATACTTTACAAGAGTTTTAATTATTTCCTAGCTCATACTTTGTGGCTGACAAACAATCCATAAATCCATAGTTTTAAGACATGGTATTTTCCCTTAAAATGAAACAAGACCTTGTCATTTAAGGTTATCTCTAGACATAATGACATTGCCCTCAAAATATCATTTATTTTTCCAAATTCATTAAAAGGCAAAAGGAGATAAATAAAGCATTTCAAATTAGCAGTACTTTAAAATAGGCTATGAAAAAGTCATCTAAAGTATTTAACACAGCTTTCTGCCTTGGGGCTGTTGCTAATGTCTGCCTCTACTTCCAACACACACACACACACTCTCTCTCACACAGCCTTCCTTTCCCCACCTGCCACTTCAGACTCTTTAGGTCTCAGCTTAAGTGTTACTTTTCCACACACCCCAAAGGCAAGGTATGGAACCCATATTAAAGTTCTCATTACACATTGCATTTTCTTTGGTTACACTAGTCACACCTCTAAGTAAATCATTATCGTGGTTAGTATCTCTCTCCACAGGAAAACTATAAGCTCCATAAGGTCAGGACTATCACTGTCTTATTCATTCTTGCATTTCATACATTCAAAACTGTGCCTCAGTGAGGGGCTTATGTTAAATACATATATAAATATGAGAATTATAATACAAGCAAAATAACCATATGGATCTCAAATTGATTTTCCTAATTTCATGGAAAACAAGGTACTTCACAAAGATACATCCTTACAGATTCAACATTTGACAGAGTCAAAATTACCTCATTGTACCTGCTATAAAAAGTCAACTATGTGCAGACATTTTTTGAGCACCTAGGTAATATGTTCCAGGCACTATAAATATGGAGTAAGATAAATTATCTATCAAAAAGTCAAATCAAAAGGGAAAAACAAATCCAAAAAGTTTATTTCAATCTCGCATTGTTTTAAAATCTTTTTAAAAAGTAATAATAAAAGGCACAGAATGAAAAGTTTACCTTTTTATTGTCCCACTATTTCAATTTTCTAATCAACTCTCCAGGCTGGTTACCGGAAAAAGCTGAACATAGAGGCTTCAGGTTCAAGAAGAATGGTAGGGGTTGGGGCCTGTGCATGTGCAGGTGCCTGAATGTGAACAGGGTGAGGAAAAGAAGCTCAAAATAGGAAGTGTTATCAGCCCACTGATTAATATTACCATTAATATGGTATTACATGAAACAGAATTCTACTTAAACAACAAAATGCTGCTACAATGTCAGGCTGATTATGGAAACTGTAGACAGACTTATTGAAATGTTAACCATTAGTACAAATAAGTTCACAACTGAATTATGAAATTTAGCAAACAGTTATAAACTCCTCAAGGGCAAGTCTTGTCCTTCTTTGTATAGTCCTAGGTACTAGTGCATACTAAACACAAACACTGTTGACTGATTTTTTTAATCAGGTGTACTCAGTTTTTAAGATCATAATAATTTCATAACCCCAGTTGGACATCCTATCTCACTGTTTAAAAAAAGAGAGAGAGATGGGTAGAAAAGATTCAAAATCTACTGTCATTAAATTCCCAACTCAAAGCACAGCTCCCCCCTGTCCCAATGGGGTACAAAATGGCTAAATGGGTTATGTTTATGAAACTTTTGTTCTAACTTTTTATTTATAGAATCAATGACTTATTTATATGAAAAATGTTTGTTTCTACACCTCCAGATATGATATAATCAAAACATACGTCTTCTATTTCTAAAAATGGTTATGAGTAGCTTATTCAAAGTGAAAGTTTTAACTACTTGTACAGTGTTCCCCGTAAAAACAAATTAAATTATTATGGACTTCCATCAAAACTTGAAATAATAAACAATAATTAATACTTGATATTCAGAACAGAACCTATCTGAGTTGATACTCAAATAAAAATAATCCTCCCAAATAGTGGATCTCAGTTTATTAAAATGGGCAGCATAAATGGGGGAATAGACTTCTAAGGAATCCCATCTGTGTGACCTTGCAACAATTACTCTACTCTGAAAACAATCTAGAATGCTACAAAAGTTGATTATATTATATGTGGGACAGAAACATGTAGTCTTCTTAAAGAGGAGGTACTTTACTTCACACAACAGCCATATTTCTAGCCACAAAGTTATATGTGTAATTATTTTTTATACTGGGATCATTTAAACTTATACAGCTTATTAAAAACAATCATAGGAAGAAGTACCTAATGCAAACAGTACCCACCCTTAAAAAAAAAAAAAGACTTTCTTGGTAAAAGATTTTCACAGACTGGGTTTTAAGTGAAGCATGCTTGTCAGTATCTAATTGTCTAGTTGTCTATAACAGAAAAGCCAAGGGCAAACTCACTTATTTCATCAAACTTACTTTGAAATTAAAATAATATTTTATGTAGTCTTTTGACTCAAGACTTTAACATCAAAGAATTCAACGAATAAAATGTCATTCCATAGCATAATTCCTTTTATCAAAATAGGCATTCTTAGGAAAACAATTGAAAGATTTACTCAAAATCACACAGAAGAGTATATGGCTTATCCCGTTAAATCAGCCACATTTTTATTAACTTATTATATCAAATAGTGTACACACATTAGCAAATGCCTACTTTGGTGACATTAAAATACCTCCCAAACTATATTACATTATCCCCAAATATTAGCTACCTATTTATATATTATTGCTTTTCAATGGTATATTTTACTGGGACCTTTTGTATTGTTTAAAAAAGCAAATCTCCCAATACTAGACATGGATAAATATTGGATTAAAATCAAATACCTAGACACTAGGAATACATGAAAGTTTGCCTATATTTGAAACTTCAGTTCCCTTAAAACACTCACAAAACTCCACCATTTCTAAAATCACAAAAAAAGCTTGTCACTGCATTAAAGTACCAGATAAGCAAATTTGCAGTTTAAAAAACTAGCAAAACACGACGTTATCCCCAGTTAAACTTCCGTGGTAAGAAACAGTGACAAAGCATAAAGAAGAGTGATTCAGCAAAAGCTGTATATTGAAATACCAATCCTTATAAAAATCCTAAAGGCATGTTTCATACTACACTTTTCCTTTTGTCATGTCAACAACTGTACTGCTTTAGAAAACCTTACCAAATAAGAGCAAATACAAAAAATCTGTTACTATAATTTACTAGGTCACTAAAGGACACAGCACAGAATTGAAATTTAGTTTAGAAAGTGTGCATTTTTGTATTTAAGTTTTTTATTAATCTACCCTGATATGAGAATGCCCATAAATAACTTCATCTTGGATCCGAGTCAACACAGTAATTATGGAATAAAAGGTCAATTCCTTCCCAAGCATCTTTTCTCTGGGACTTACGTATGACATGGCTCAGAAAGAAAAACCCTGAGGGGGAAGGGAAAGGAGCACAAGAACCACTGTAAACACATCCCGGTCTCTCAACACACACTTTCAATCCCATGTGTACTTTAGTGTCCCCTTTCCAGGCTGAGAATTTCCACGGGACAGTACAGGAATACCTTGGAAATGGTCCTAAAATCTGGAAGTTCCCCACTAACAGGGACTGAGGTAAGACCCGGCCCTCTTCCTTCCATGAAGGGAAGAGGCACCAGCGTCGCCCATCCTGCGGAGACCCTTGAAGGCAGTCCCCAGACTCCCGGGTCTTTAACCCGGTTGTCCCCAAGGACCCAAGTTCCTAAAAGGCAAAAGCGACGACCAGGCAGGTTTTGGCGTTCTCGGGGTCTCCTAAATTTAACTCCTTCACTGCACTCACAGACGCGAATCCCGGCACGCCGGGGGTCTGTGCTCCCGGGCTTGGGGCGCCATTTACCGAGCGCCTCGGCGGCCAGCGGGGGACGGGCGCCGCTCAGGGACGGGCGCCGCTCAGGGACGGGCGCCGCTCAGGGACGGGCGCCGCTCAGGGACGGGCGCCGCTCAGGGACCGGCGCTCGGCGGCCTGCACGGCGGCCGGGTCTCTCCCCCGCCTGCCCGCCGACCCCGCCCCGGCCTTCCCGCACTCACCAGCCCTCGCGACCCCACCGCGGCCCAGGCCCCGCCGCTCCGCGGCCCCGGCCCGCCCGGCCCGCCTCCCACTTGCCTCAGCTCCAGCCGGGCCGCCGCCTCTGCTCGCCTCCTCCTCCTCCTCCTCTTCCTCCTCTCCGGCCTCCAACCCCGGCGGCCCCCACCGCGCGCCCCGCCCACCCGGCCCTGCCGCGGCGGACACGCGCACGGTGGACCCGACGGACACGCGCACGCCGAGGCACGCAGGCACGCACGCCGCCCTCTGACGCCGCAGCGGCGGGGGGAAGAGCTGGTAGCACGAGCTTCGGCCTCGTTCTGCGTGGTGTTCTCTCGTGGGGCTTCTCGAGACGGTCTTTGTCCGGGGTCCTCTGAAGCCCTGCGGGGTTCTGGAGCCTGCGCTCCTGGAGGGAGGCTTAGAGCTTCACGCTGCACCTGAGGAGCAGGCCCCTGACAGGAAGTGTCCATATCCTGGCTGTGGGAGCGGCACCCACGTCTTGTGACTCCCGACGCAGCTCTCGCTTGAGGGCTGTCATGGGGGTACCTGTGACCGCGGTCTGCGTGGGGCGCCAGGCTCCAGGCAGTGATCCCTCATGGGGTCCAGAATCCCGGGAACTGAGCATCCCTTGGGCCATGGTCCTGCCTGGCGTCCGAGCTTCTGGGACTGCGCTCACACTGGTCTGCTTCTCGAGGAACATATATCCTCCACACAGGCTCTCATCCTCATAGGGTAGCACTTGGACGGCCAGTTTGTCTACATGGGAAGGCAAAAGGTTCCAGCTGGAGAGCGGGCTTGAAGGCACTCTTGGACTTTACATAGGACTGAGGATTGAAGAAATATCATCCCATGTCCTTTCAAAGAATG
This sequence comes from Cabassous unicinctus, assembly GCA_029593785.1. Taxonomy (NCBI): domain Eukaryota; kingdom Metazoa; phylum Chordata; class Mammalia; order Cingulata; family Chlamyphoridae; genus Cabassous; species Cabassous unicinctus. The sequence continues at coordinate 7,987 of JAQZBX010085805.1, forward strand.
GGGCCCCTGCCCTTGCTGCTACCATCCATCCTTGTCTAAGACCAAGCCACGGAAGGGACAGCGATTCAGAGTACTGGGTGATGGGCATCCCTCAGTCCCCCTCCCCATTGTTTCCCCCAGTGCCCACACCCCTGGACTGCAAAAGAGCTATGATAAGGAGAAGATGGCTTCAGTCCTGGCAGAGTGGGTGTGGGCAGAGACAGGAAAACACATTTCTACCCTCAACTGGTGTGCCTTGGGAAGAATGGGTTACACATAACTTGCCATCCTGCAGAGAAGTGACTTTCAGTCTTTGGAATTTTAAAGACCAGTGATTTTTTTTTTTTTAATTGAATGAAATTCAATTTCTAACTTCCTATTGTGCCAAGAAAGAACATTAAAAACATTAAAAATTGTATTACATTGGTGCTTGAATTCATAAATGAAAGGAGTTTTTAACACCATAATTACAAAATAATGGTCAGTCCTTTAAATGATTAAATTTAACTTTTTTTTTAAAAAAAAATCTGTTTTTCTTATTTTGTGTAATTTGTTTGCAGATGGATGCTGGTGCTCAATCGAGAGTTTGAGAGCCTCTACCCAGAGAGCTGGACAGTAAGGACAGTGAGACAGGGTGAGCTCATGGGGGAAGGTGGGGGCTTGCTTACACTCTGCTCTGCCCTGTGTTCCCTGTCCTGGATTGAGTCACATACCCTTCCTTTGTCTCAGGTCCCCTTCTAGAAAATGAAGGGACCATAATAGATTATCTCTAAGGCTATTTTTGGCTTTAAAACCCCATGATTCTGTGATTGTACTTTTTGAAATCTGGGCTTTCCCTTTGACTAAGTTGCTTTGCTGACACTAGGTCACCCACTTCAAGCTGGGTCATTCCATTTGGAAACTTCAGTCTCCTTTGCCCCTCAATCTGATTCATTGCCCATAGCCAGGCAATTAAAAAAACAAAAAGCAAAACAAAAAACAAACCTTTTAGTCCCCTTTCTCCATGCCCTTCACATTTTTCCCTAGTTTCCATCTTAGGCAAGGTGTTTACTCCAATTTGGATTTCTGCTGATGCCTAAATAGTCCTTCTTCCTCCAGCCTTTCCCATCTCCACCCCCCCTTCAACACAGTTCTTACCAAGACTCATATTTCATCTTTGTTTTTTTAAGATTTATTTCTCCCCACCCCCTTTTTGTTTGCACTTGCTATGTCTGTTCATTGTGTGCTCATGTTCGTTTTAGGAGGCACCTGGGACTGAACCCTGGACCTCCCATATAGGAGGGAGGCAGCTAATCACTTGAGCCACCTCCGCTCCCTGCTTTCTTGTGCCTCATTATGTTTTCCTCCTTGTGTCTCTTGTTGCATCATCTTTTTGCATCAGCTTGCCGCACCAGCCTGTTGTGTCAGCTCGCTGTCTTGCTCATCTTCTTTAGGAGGCACTTGGAACCAAACCCAGGACCTCCTGTGTGGTAGGCAGGAGCTCAGTCACTTGAGCCACATCCGCTTCCTTCACATTTCATCTTGTTATTTCCTTGCTCAGAAAAATATATTGGTTATCAAGTGCCCGTGGGATAGTCTCAATCCCTGTCCTCAAAGTAAATCATTCTAGCCTGATTAGTTTCCTTTGTCCACCAAATACTATGCACAATACAACTCTATGCCTGTGCTAATATACTGATAGTACCTGAAGTTCCTTCCTCCTGCTTGCACATGCCTAAGATTGTATCCTCCATGAAGGGTTTTCATAGCACATAGTATTTATTTTTGGTCCTTCTATGTGCTCTACTTGGAATTGTTATCTATTTTACAAATCTATATGTCAGCTCACTGATAATTGTCCGAGCCCATGGAAGCAAGTTTTGCACTGCTTTTGTATCCCTCCTCAGTATCTAGTGCACCACAAGGTACATTGCAGATTTTTAATGAATTTGTCATTTGAAAAACAAAATGTGTACTTCTCTCACTTCATCCATTCCCCATTTTTAGTTTCTGTCCTATACTCTAACTCCTCAGAGAAACCTCTCTTTGTGCAATTTCAAGAGAATTAATCTAAACCTTCAGTGGTGAGCAGAAAGACAGAAATCACTAGTTTCTTCAAATATGCCCACCTCAGTAATATACATGCATTTTGACATAGATTTGTAAGCAAAGTTATCATGTGTGTGGTTTTACCACCCAGAGGAGCGGCAAGGACCCTGGGAATTAAAAGCAAAAAGGAGGAAAGGACAGTGCTAAGTTTGACTTATAGCAGAAATAGGTATGCCTTAAAGAAGAGGACTTTGCCTCCTCTTCAAACCTCACCCTGTGGGCCGCCTCACTCAGACAAGTTGAGAAATGTTTAAGAACCTTAAGAATAAAACACCACCACAAACACAAGTCCAAAGTCTAGACAGCAAGCTAAATTGTAAGAGAGAGAAGTTGTCAGAGGAAGCAAATTTAGCAACCAGACAAATCACTCTTCCTTTGTTCAATGACAGGGCAAATAGCATCTATGTTCAAGTAGCTTTTCTTAACCAGTTACACCGGTCTGCATTCAGGTAGCCCAGGGGCCAAAGTACTAGATAAATTAGGACTTGTGTTTAAGTCAGGAGTTCTTAACCGTTTTTGTTCCACAGAGCCCTGTGCCAGTCAGCTGAAAACCATGGACCCCTTACTAAGTCCACACTATACTGTGTATTATTTAATAACTATATCACACCTGCAACAACATGTCCCCACAAGAATAATGCTTTTGTGAATTTCAATTCAAGCTCATGGACCTCTTATTAAGAACCCCTGGTTTAAGTCATGTGCTAATTAAGGAAAGCATCATTGGCCAGAGACAAGTGTAAATTGGTGGGGGATGATTTGCAGCTGTGAAATCATGGGACAAAAAATTACCAGCTGGGACTGCGGTGGGAAATACCATTCCTCTTTTATGATTTGCTTCTAAGGAAAGAGCCAGATTGAATAACCTAATTGTCAGAACCTAGAATCTAATAACTGTAATTGTATTTCCTACATAAATTCATTTGAAGTATAAAGACTATGACAATTACCATATAATTATATGGTAATTTAGAAACCTGCTAAGGATAATGTTCATAACCCCAAATCAACCTTGAAGTTTTATATGAAGAATCAAGGGAATTTGAGCCAAAGCAGCTGGAATGTTGGAAAAGTAGAAGACCCAGGTTTTATCCTATACACCATAAACTTGTTATAGGACATTGTTGAAATTGTCTATCATGTGCATTTTAATGTTTCACAATTTGATTTATTACAATTAGATTTATTAATATAGTGCCCAGCATGAAGAATAAAAGCTCAATTGATATTCATTAAACAAATAAATTAATGAATGAGTTCAATTCCCAAAAAAGCTGTTGCATTTCAGGTTGCTACCACAAAGTGGTACCAGTTTGTGAGTGAATAGGTAGTCTCCTCTCAGGTGAAGGTAATGAATTGTCTATTAAATATATATGTAATTTTGTTAAGCCAACAGCACATTTTTGGGGATAATGTTTAATTTCTACTTATGAATTGCTCACTATTCAAAAGAATTATATATATATTAAATGCCTGGGAGAAACCACTTCTATTTTAACTCACCAGTGGCCTCATTATTCATTTCTGTATTCTTTCTTCAACCGCAGTGATAGCAAAGTCAAATACCTACGACCTAAAAGCCATTTAGGTAACAAGATGTGGACTCAAATGGGATTGTTGAGGACAGCCATGCACATAGCTAATATGTTGTTACTTAGCTTTAGTCAGTAGCTGTTACCATACAAGAATGGAGAAATAGTGCCATTATAGCTCCCATTTTTTTAAAGTTCCTGTGTATCTAGGTAATTATATGGACGTAATACACTTTTTACCAAATTTTTTGAAAACCTGTGTGAGAAAAAATACCAACAACAAAAAAAAACCACAACTTCAGCAACTCTTGTTTTAGTGATTCATCTAAGAGATGATAAAATAGAAGTATGTTGTATACTTGTTTCCATGGGCAGCCTGATTTCCAAGCCGTCTGAGTCCCACTTTCCCCCAGAGCTAGAGTTCCTGGGCTCTAATGCTGGCTTAATTGTTTTCTAGCCAGCAATCCTCAAGTAGGTTATTTAATCTCTCCAGGATTGGCACACAGAGTCTAAAATGGCTCCCATTGATCTCTGCTTCCTATTACTCCCAGCTTTGCGTGTGGACGGGACCTGTGGCTTGCTTCTAACCAATGCAATATGGCAAAGGATGTCACTTGCATGATTAGATGAAAAGGATCGTGACTTCCACCTTGCTGGAAGATGCTCTTTCTTGCTTTGATGAAGCAAGTGGCCATTATTGGGGAAGTCTGTATGATAAGGAATTGAAGCCACCCACCACCACCAAGAAAAGAAGAGAGGTCTTCAAATCAACAGCCCAAGTGGAACTGAGTCCTGCCAACACCTGTGTAAGTGAGCATGGAAGATAATCCTTCTCCAGTTGAGCCGCCCCATGAGAGCCTCGCTCCTTGATTGCAGACCTGTGAGAGACCCTGAAACAGAAACCCCTACTAAGTCATGCCAGGACTCCCAGAAACTGTGGCATAATAAATGCATGTTGTTTTAAGCCTCCAAGTTTATGGTCATTTGTTATGTAGCAATAGATTAATAATATACCATATCTTACTTTCCTCATATCTAAAATGGGAGTGGTAATAGTACTGCCCCCCCAAGGGCAATTGTGAGGACTAGGTGAGGTAATAAATATAAAGTGCTTAAAACAGTTGCTGGCACCTCTGAGGCCTCAAAATGTTGGGGGTCATGTCTTCACGAAGGGCAGAGGTTCGGGCCCGCCCTCAAGGGACTGGGCACTGAGGAAGAGGCCAGAAAGGATCCTGAGTGCATTTATTCCTGAACACACATGAGAAATTCACTGGGAAAACCCAGAACATTGAAGCAAATCTGTGAAAGGAGACTGTGAAGGTAGCAGAGTTCTGCCATTAAGATTTGCAGTTGAGTCCATCCGTTAGACCTGTAATGCAAATCCAGTAACCCCAACAAGCATAGTGGCAGGATCTGTTGTCTGTCTTGTTTATTTCTTTTTTTTTTTAATGTCAAGGTTTTTTTTTTTAAGATTGATTTATTTATTTACG
>JAQZBX010085807.1:0-13078 GCA_029593785.1 Cabassous unicinctus
CTTTTTAGCACTCACAACAACTATATTTAAGAAAAATGATATAATTAGCTGTTAGATGCCTATCATCTCCACTCAAATGCAAACTGCCCAAGGACAAGGCCCAGGCCTGTCTGGTTCACCTCTATCCCTAGCACTAGCCCAATGTATTGCACATAGTAGGTTCTCAATAAATACTTCACGAGTGAATGAATGAGTGAACCAGCTCCATTGTTGAGGCCTGTCAAAAGCCCCTTCTCTTCCAGAGAACCTGGAGACACTCCCTTCTTAGTATTCCCTACAGCATTTGTTATCTGTACCTGCTTGGAGGCATTGGATAATTTCCCATGTGTTTTAGCCCCTCAGCTAGACCATTAGCTGCTTAGACTGGGACCCTGCCTTCTGAGTTTCTAACTTTTTATGTCCTCCCACCCACCTACCCTCACCCCCAGCATCAGTATTGCCTGGTTCTGTTAGGTATTTAATGTCAGTTGATTGAAAGACCTCAGGGTAATACCAAATTCTATTTAGACCTCGATTAAAATGCCCAAGGGATGGCTGAATTTGGACTTGGAGAAAAGCCAAAGTTTTACAGGCCCCAGTGGGAGACCTTTAATACCGCCTAACACATTCGAGGGATGGGAAGGCTGAGACAGTCCGTATGTGTGAAATCAAGAGATGTAATATTGTGAGGCTCCCCAAGCAGTTATCAACCAGGCCACTCCAAGGGTTACCTCACTCTTACTTTCTCAAGTGCAAATGATGGCTCAGATTGCCGGGTTTTACATGCAAGAGTAGGGGGCTATTGCACTTTTTCGGGATGAGGCAGGTCATTTCTCTGGGAAATACGTAGAAAACTGGTTCACAGCTTTCTGCTGTGGAGAGCCATAGACAGGACAACCTGATCTTGTTTGGAATTCATTAAATGCCCCAACTGTTTCTCAAACATTTGGGCTGAATGAAACCCAATGTGTATTTTATCAAGTACCTTCCCCCATCATCTTAAAACACATGTGTATTTTGAGGGGCACTTAATCCATCTGCTTTTGATTTACTTACCCTTAAATCATCAAAATATTGTTTTGCAAGACCTATTTGATGTCCAAAAAACTTTATGAGCATTATTTGGAAGTTTAAACCTTGCTTTCAAAAAGGGAAAAAAAAAAAACCCAAAAAACAGGAAGTTATGCTTTTTCTAAAAACACATTGCCTTTTACATAAAAAGATTTGAGGGCCTTTCCAAAATTCTAATGTTACAGCAATTCAGAGCCCATACAGTCCATGCTTACACCTCTCTTCTCTTCAGTGAATCACAGATAGTGGTCCCAGGCTTGGTGGGCTTGGGCTGCCCCCCTTAATTTGAATCTGTGACCCTTCAATACCCAACAGTGACAAAAGCCTAATCAGTCTGGAGATTCCCAAGCATATTTTACAACAAATACCCCAGATTCATGTTCAATGTGTATTCCTGGAAAATGTGTGGCTGTGACTGATTTATCTTCTTTAGCAGATAAAACGTAAATCCCAGGGTGTTAGAGAAAACTTCTGAAGTTCTAAGGAAGTACATGGCAAAGACAATCTACCAGAATGCAGCTCAAAGATGTAGTTCTATGAGGTAGGTTTGCAATGAGCTGATTGATCTGAGGGTGGGGCATAAGGCAGGGAATGTGGAGTCTGTGGAAGCCCTACCGGAAACTGGCTCTGAGAACTGGGAACCATTGCTTAGGTCTCTGAATTCGGGTTCACTTACATTTGAAGCAGTGAAATGGGGTAGGTACATTTTGAAGCAATGTTGATGTGCATGCACACACATACCTGCATTATATTTGCATATAAATGTCCTGTATAAACACAATGAGGCCAAGGTGAGTTGAGTAATAGAGAATGTAAGAGATTCTGATGGAAGAAAATACCACAGTGTACCTAACACAGATAAGAAGTTCCATGCAGGTTTGCTGATGAGGAGTGACTGTGTGTGGCTAAGAATGGGGAACAGGAAATCTGGAACCATGACCACCAGACGATAGGTTCACTGATTCCAAAGGGGGTATGTGGAAGATTGGGGTGACAGGAAACCAGAAGGCAGAAGCAGAGCAGGCAGCAGTGGCCTAAACAAGAGGCAAGAAGCAGAAGCATTAGGAGGCCGGTACTCTCCTTGCCTGGCCTGCCTCCACATTGTCCTCCTGAGACCTTGGTGCTCAGCCTACAAGGAGCAGGGCCCTGCCTTGGGAGTGAGTCCTACAGGAGTGATAGCCAACATGCAAGTTAACACTCAACAGGCATTCGCCGAGGGCCCGCCATCTGCCAGGCGTGGCACAGCCATCTTGGAGCCAATGTGGTGGAAGCGATATGATCCTCACCCTCAGAGAATTCACAGTCTGGCAAAGGAGAGGGCCAGCGTCCGTCCTGCCTACTCAGGATTCAAGGGAGTGCAAATGGAAATGACAGGACACGGGGAGACATGAGGACGAGATGGCCAGGACTCAGCCCAGAGCAGATGCGAAGGGCAAGGGAAAAGCCAGCATCTAGGGCAGTACTGAAGTTTCAAGTCTCAGCATCCGTGAGGATGGTGGTGATACTTGGGGATAAGTGTCTGAAATGGGTATTACAAAAGGAGAAACACAGTTGAGGCTGAAGATTCCAAGGTCAGCTTGGGACCTGCCTGCAAAGCCTGTTGGACAACCAGGGACAAGGTTGTACATTTCAGGAGGAAAAATAACGGTCGATTAGAAAGTCCATACACCAGCAGCAAAATGGAGAGGAGAAGATTAGAGAACTTGAGAGGCCTGCTTGAAGGGGTTGCATTCCTGACTAGGGTAGAAAGACTGGAAGACTCTCTTGGCCCGAGTATGCCTAAATTAGAACCAGCACATTGCTCTGGTTCACTTCTGATCAATGTAAATGTTTTCAGAGTGAAAGAAAAGAGTAATCTCACACCCCAATAAACTGAATCAGATGTGTGTGTTTCAGTGGGTAGTGGTGAATTTACATATGGAAAACTGTATTCAGAAATGCCTGACTCCAGCACTTAATTTCCATAGCACATGGAGGGAATTGAGGGCACAGCCAAACTTACAAATATTCAACCCACACTGTGTAATATGGCATCCTGATGTGTTCTGGAGACTGAAGGGCAATCTGGTGGGAAAACCTCTTCACAGTTAAGCATAGGCACCTTGATTCCTTATGAGACTTTATATCACTAACGACTTGGCCAATTCTATCATATTCCAAAGAGAAATCATGGAGTATTATCTCTGACTATACAGGATACTTTGGAAAATTCATTGTTTTGAGGAGCTACATGTTCCAGATGGCAAAGAATTTTCCCTTTTAAGTGTCACATTTTTGCTTATTTCAATTATCTTCCATGTAATTGTTCTCAAAGTTATATACATTTTCTTAACTTCTTTAATGTGAACTTAATTTCACTTCAGGAATGCCAATTACAAACTATGCTGTTACACAGAGAAATACTAGACTATAAGTCCCATGAGAAATGAGTGCATGTGAACACTGGTGAAATCTTAGTAAGACTAAATGAATCTGTAATCTGGTTAATAGTATTGTGCCAATGTCAATTTCCTGGTTTTGATAATGGACTATACTTACTTGAGATGGTACCATTAAGGGAAGCTAGGCGAGGGGTACATGGGAACTCTCTGCACTATTTTTGCAGCTACTTGTGAGTCTAAAATGATTTCAACAGTAAAAGTTAAAAAAATAACCCTGAGAAAAGGGATGCTGCTTTAGTCACCAAGTGGATGAATGGAAGGAAAAAGGAAGGAAGGGAAGGAAGCAAAGATGGATAGAGGGAGGGACGGAGGGAAGAAAAAAGACTCAGGACCTTTACTGATTTGTAAAGCGATATGGGAGAGAGGATAAAATAGCAGAAATGTGGAGGCTCTAAATCCAGGCAGGCTCTGAGGTCAAATCCCTGCTTTGTCCCTTCCTAGCTTTATGACAAATTCCTTACACTCTATGGACCTCCATGTCTACCTTTATAAAATCAGGGATAAAAATACACACTGCCAACGATTGCTGTGAGGATGAGATTAAATATGCCCAGTTCACCCAATAGAGTATCCGCCATCCAGTGGGTGCTCAATAAATTATAATTCATCCTATTCCAAATCCCCTGAACAGTGTATGGTTATAACTCTTATGTCTTATTTTTATAATTCTGTTTACTTATCATCCAAATTCATTACTCACACTTTAATGCTTTTGAATGCTTCCCTGTTTAATTCACTGCTCCTCATCTGCTGTGAACTTGATATTGCTGTATATAAAATATTCAATAAGCTCGAAATGAGCATCTTGTCTGCAAATTAAGTATTTGTGTTTTAGCCCACAAACACTAATTATAGCTGCTCAGAGACTTTTTTCCTTTTGGCTTATTTTATAGCTTTTTTCTGAGTTCCATATGGATGAGGTTCCTACATGAATTCTGATTGGATGAGGTAATGATCTTATTCAAAATAACAGTATTCATCATTTATTGATCATTGTAATGCCAACGAGGCTAAATGCTTTACTTGCATTACCTCATTTACTCCTCACCATCCCTCCACGCAGTAAATCTCTACACTGGAGATTAAAGAAATTTCATCACTTGCCTAAGGTCCCAAAACTAATTATCTGCAGAGCTGGTGTCCCTGGGCCTGGCTGACTCCAGAGCCCAAGCCTCAATCACAATAGGAATACTATAATAAATGCTTATTCCTTCTTTGCAATCGAAAGTATTTTTACACGGCCCCAGTCCTTAGGGCAGGAGCTAGCTCCTTTTGATGAGGGAGAGTAAAGACAGAGTAAGAAGGGGAAGGGTAAAACCAGGAGTCAAGAATCTAGATCTTTAAAAGTCTTAAGGAAACAGCAGTCCTGGAAAAGCACTATTTTATACTGGAAGGTCTTTAATAAATGTTTGTTGAATGTTCAGAAAGATCCAGAGTGTCCCCAAATTTGTCTAAAGAAGGAAAATTTTCTTCTCCCTTCTATATCCTGTGCCCCCTCACCCTCTGCTCTGACCCTACCTCCTAATGCTTGACAGATCCAGCCAGGAAACCTCTCTCACAGAACACAAAGCAGCGGGAGGGAGGGCTTGAATTGCAGGCCGTCTCTCTGGAATTATCTGCTTGGCAGTTTGAAGAACTAATATGTTTGGCGATCTGATATCTGAACAATGGTTAGTGATCACGCCAGTCAGACTGTAGGTGTTCACTGCTCATGTGCTTAGGCCCACATGGGAACTATGCAGGTCAACACAAAGGAAAGAAAAGAGGGCATCTCTGCTCACAAGGTGCTTTCCCACTCATGGAGATCCTAGTCTAACAGGCAAGGAGAGACTATACCTATTCTCTAAGTGAGCAGAGGCCAGAATTCAGCAAGACTGTAGCCCTAACCAGCTGTTAAGTCAGAGGAGTCCGTAACCAGAAAAGACTTGGGTCTTGGCATATGTTTCACAAAGGGTTGTGCTGCGAGGGAAGTTTGGAGTATTTGTAAACAGGAACTGCTGCGTCCTTATTAGGAATAACCACTTCTCCAGGCAAAGAAAAGGCTGTTAAGGCATTTAAACACATTTTGTGTTTGAGACCTTTCCCTCCTAGCCCTTGGCCTATCCTCCCTGTTCTTCCTGCAGGAACTCACTCTATAGTTGCTCTTTGAGAATACTGCTTGGCAGGGCCCAAGAACAGAAAAAAACAGGGATTCCATCTGGCTGGGTCCACCTTGATCCCAGCTGCTCACAAGAGCTGTTTTTCCCCACCAACACTGAGCCTCCTGTAGCCCTGCTCCCTACAGGGTGGCCTTAAGAGCTGTCCAGCAGGCCTGGCAGTTTCGCTAAAGCTAGAACACTGGGCAGGCCTTCAGGAGGTGGGGCTGGGTGCCCAGCAGCCTGTATTTGGAGAGGCCAGGGCTCAACAGAGAGCAGAGGCTATGAAAAGGGCAGATTGATGCTTCAGCTTCCTTGCAAGGGAAGCGCAGGTGAACTCTTAGGCCAACGTCTAGGTCATTGCCCAGAGGTCATTTTGACCCAGTATCACCTGTACAGAGTAAAAGTAGAGTTATTAAAAGTATAGATCGTGGCAGCAAACCATATGGGTCAAAATTCTGGCTTTGTTTCTTCTTTGATGCATCTTATTGGGGATTAAAGTGACTTGGCAAGTTGCTGAATTAAGGGGAAACAAAGATTCTTTTAGAATTCTAGACATATAGGCCAGTCTTCTCTCATGACTTTAACAGGAAGCAGATGAGTTTGTCCAAGGAGACCGTGTAAAGCAAGAACAAGAGAGGGTAGAAGTCAGATCCTTAGAAATACATGCATTCAAATATGTGGAGGAGGAAGAAGAGCCAGAGAAGGAGATAGAAAAGAGTGGTCAGAGAGGAGGGAGCTCAATCAGGAGAGAAGAGGGCCAGCCACCAAAAGAGGAGAATCTCTTAAAAACAGGAATGGCCAGCATCAAAGGATGCTGCAGAGACAATTTGAGAAAGATAAAGGTTGAGAAAAGATCAATAATCTCTAGAAAAGCTATTTGTAGCTTTGTTAACTGCTGATGGTGGGAGCCAGATTTCAAGAACTTTAAGGGTAAATGGGGGGAGAGGCGGGATGAAAATAAATACTGTATGTATAAATACCACTTGGATAAGTTTGACAGTGAATTAAGGAATAGATATAGAAAGATCGAGGAGATAGCAAGGCTGAGACAAAATTTTTATTTTGTTTAATTTATTTTTTAAGAATATGGAAGACTTGACATGTTTATAGACTCAGAAGTAAAGGCCAATAGAGAGGAAGAAACTGAAGAAGCAAGAAAGGTAGAGGAAGGTCTTTTAAGGATCTGGAGAGGATAGAATCTGAAGCATGAGTTTGTTCTTGGCAAGGGAAAGAACTCTAGCTCTCTCAGACAGGAGAGATGAAAAAAGGCTTGAAAATGCATCAAAAGTTTCAAGACCATCATAGCAACTAATATTTATTGAGTAAAAGTTCCTACTCTAAGCATTTACATTTATTATTTCATTTACTCCTCTGTGCAGCCCTCTGGAATGGGTGCTTTTTATCATTTCTATTATCTCTTCCACTTTACAGAAATGGGAACTGAGGCTTGTCCTTATCACCCAGCTAGACTGGGCTGGCTGACTGAGGGCATGTGCTCTTAATTACTATATGTAAACTGAGAATTAGGAAAGTGCAATGAGCTTGTGCTGGGTGACAAAAGCTCAGAGCTGAAGGAAAACAGAGATGTGGGAAGACTGAAAAAGTTTTGGACTAGGCACCCTTGGGAATGTATGAGAAATCGGTTAGGGGAAGAGATAAGGGAAGTACACATATTGAGTTCTTATTATGTTCCAAGTGCTAGGCCCTTTACACACATTGACTTAGTTCAATAGGGATAAATAAAAAGGGACTTAGACGTAACAAGGACCCAGTGGTGATTAGAAAGCATCCAAGGGTAATGGAACCATGCAGCTTGAGCTTTCTCCAGCAGTCTCAAACAGGGAGAGCAGGAATCTGCAGAAAAGACAGGGCAATTGAGCACAGGTTGGGGAAATACAGAGTGGAAGATGAGAGTCAAGGGGGTGGGGAAAGAATCACTTATTGGCTGACCATGGGGGCCTATGTGGGGAGGAAGGCAAATAAGGTCACAGGAGCAAATGGACTGGGAGAGACAAGGAAGGTCAAGAAGTAGAGGTCACAAAGGGGATACAGCACCTGTTCAGCATTAGTATCAGAGAGAGAGCTGGGAAGGTGAGAGAGAAAGTACAGAGGGCACTTTCATGGCTTGGGATCCTAGAGGTCAAATAGCTGAGTGCTCAGGGGCTCACAGTGTGGTCACTTCAGTGGGTGCTGAAGAAGGAGAGCAGGTAGACGAAGGCCACAGGAACCGAGGAAACAGATGGCTAAATTATATATAGTATATTGTAGTTTATGTTATTTTATAATCTCCATAACCACCAATGAAGGAGGTGTTACTAGAGACATTTTATAGATGACAAAACCAAGGGTCCTCCTGCTTGGAAGAAGCAGGCACTGGGATGCAAATCCAACCTTCTGTTTCCAAGCTCCCCTTGTCTTCCTCTTTGCCTGCAACGCTCACTAATGGTTCGAGAATCAGTTCAAATGTCATCTCCAAGAAGCTTTTACCTACTCAAGTCTGGGTCAGGTGCCCTTCTTATGGGATTCCATGATTCTTTCTATCAAGCACTTCGCACCTTGTGTCTACATTGCCCATTTATTTGTCTCACCCTAGTGTAGAGGAAAGTGACTCTGTATGTATTCATTTCCTGTACCTGACACCGTTTCTGGCCCAGAATGAGCTCAGTAAAAGTTGACGGAATGAATTAATATGCTTGAAAATAATAGACTGGACCCAGTGACATGCCAAGCCAGGAGTCTCCATTGTCAATATTTGGACTTATGGTCCCCATAAGTTTGGTTTGTGGAAAAATAGCTACTTATAAAAATAAAGTCAGTGTGGCAGGAGTTAATACAAAGGCAACCAAGAGAAGTGTGGGGAGGAGTCTAGAGAAGGGATAGACTTACCTGGGTAAGAATGAGTTCAGAAAAAAGAGTAGGAGGTACTACCGAAGTAGTATTGAATAAATAGATGTAGAAATAGAGATAGCGATATATACACATATATATAGTATATATAGATATATAGAGAGTAGTATTTAATATATATATTATTAATTAATTAATCAAAGCTCCAGTCACCTCAAAGGCCACCAGATGAATTCCCAGTTGCCCTCTGAGGAAATCCTACCTCCATCACACCACTCCTCACCCTACCCCACCCCAAAAGTAGAAGGGGGACAAGTCTCACAACCCCCATTCTATACTAAACACCCACCACAGCCTGCTTCTTTCCTCATTCCTCATACCAACCCCCCAATCCCCCCAAACCTCTGAGACCCCTCACATATTCCTCTCGCACATGCACACACACACCCATGCACACCTACGCACACATACACACACACACATTACATCCTCATCCCCAGATGAGCATGCATGCTTGCTCTCTCCCTGGCTGCTTCTCCTCTCTGGTTTCCCAGACTGGGAGAAGAGTAAGCCTGTTTCCAGTTAAGGCTTTGGTCACGTGCAGATGCCTTTTCCATGACTCTTGTTTTCCTCTTGAAGTTTAACATTTCCAATTAACTCTCCACAGGGGAGGAGGCCCTGCAGTAACCACCCCCATGTGGGCATATGGTGAGGGGAAGGAGGGTAGGGTCCTTGGAGGCCTGGCCCACACTTCCTACTACTGACCCCTGACCGGGCAGCAACAGGGGCTTCCTGCCCTATGTGGTAGAAAAGGCGATCCGGTGGACACAGTTTTGAGGGCATGTCAAAGGCTTGCCCATCTCTGTAGCTAAAGTCTTAAAGTGGACCTTCATGAAATCCCCTTTACTGACCCTCTGACTGGGCTAAAGATGCTAAACAAACTCTGTCTATCTGAGGACATGAAATTTATTTTTTATTTTGCTGTGTCTTAGAACCCTAGGGGAAGAGTTAGAAGCAAGAAACTGTAACAAACCCATGAAAAGAGGGATTTGCCCCTCATATATCTCCACTTTTGTACATATCTCTATAGGATAAAATTTCCCCCACAAATTACAGTAGGGTATGGGTGAAAATGTTAAAGAGTCCCTTTCCTCTAATGAGAGAGCTACTGCCCATTTGATGTAAGAAAATGCACAAAGTTGCTTGGAAATCTGGATGTTGAGCAGTTGATTCAGTTCAATCACTGTTCCCCACAGATTAGCCCCACAAACATGAAATTCAAACTTGGGCCTCAAGAAAATGAAAGCCATTTCATGGATCCTGAAGGTTGATAAAAAATTGTCAAAATTGCAAGTGCTTAACTTGTGAATGTCAAGTGCTGGCTGTGATAAAAGAGTTCTTGTGATGTTTATGATCTCTAGCAAGCCAGGTTTTGTGCCAGGAGCTCTGCAGTCTCTGCAAAGGAGGTCAACAAGTTTGCCAGGTGGTTGATCACCATGGTGCCACAGGGAAAGCTCATCTGTGCAGAATGCCATCTCTGCCCACTCAGTGCTGTACCTAAAGAATCCTTGATACTAGGTTTTGTGAGTTAGAGAGTCATCTGATTGATTCTGGGATCAGAAAAAGCAACTGGATCTCTAGCTCCTCAGCGGCAGGGGAAAAAAGCCATGGGAACTGGCTGTGGGAAACAGCAGGGAGAGGAGAGGTAATTCAGCTTAAAGAGAAAAACTGGAGATTACTGTCAGATTTGAGGCCCAGAGAACTCTGACAAGTAAAGGGCACATGCTGTTTGTGATTGGAAGCAAAGTAGGCTTGACTTCACCTTGAAAGCCCTGGGGCCCCTCTCCTTGGCACCTGGGCCCAATTATCCAGGGCCCCATCTACCTAGAAGAGAAGCCCCATCCGGCTCTGATTCTGGAGAGTCTGACTTCACTCTCTCCAGACACTCATCCATGTTCTGAAGTGAATTTAAAGGAATACAGGTGGAATAGGGGGCCCTGGCTGTTTATGCACACCCTCAGGAAATATGGCAATTGAGTTCATATTTTACATCTGCCTTAAGCTTTTTCATCAGCAACTTACTTATTCCTATGCATGGTTCTTCCTGGTAACAATGTCTACCCACTGAAATGCTAATTTTAAGGATAAATCAGGTAATTTAAAATCTTTAGGAAATGGAAAAAACAAGTCAGCAATAGTCAATGCGTATTCATTGCATTCAGATCACAGGAATGGGCACTTTGGAGAGAAAACAGGAAAAAAAAAAAATATATGGTCCTAGACCTCCAGGAGCAAACCTTCCAAATAGAGAGGCAGAATTCACCCACATGAAAAGAAAACCTAGATGCTTAAATGCTAAGATTAGCCAGAGAAGCAGTTTGGATCTACTTTTGATAGGGTAGTAGGGAAACTCTCTCTAAAATGATATGCTTAAATCAAGATCTGAAGAATGAAAAAGAGCCAGCCTTGCAAAGAACAGGTATAAATTCTTTCCAGGGAGAGGAACCAGAATATGCAAAGGCCCTGAGGCTGGAAAGAGGTTATTTAAGGAAATGAAAGGAGAACACTGATTAAAGCTTAATATTTTTAATACAGTGGGGATAATATTGCATAATAAATTTTGTATATTGTTTTCACTTAATATAGAAATGTATTTACTATGTTATTTTTTTCCAAAAATGTAATTTTAATGACTATATAATATTTCATTCTATGAATGTAATATACTTTTCACACCATTCCAAAAAATACTTTTTCCAACTTTTTGCTTTTACAGATAATGGCAACACAGGCAGCTTTACACATAAAATATTTGTGAATTTCTTATTTTTCCTTTAGGAAAAATTGTCAAGAGTGGAGCTAATATTTAGAAGATAAACATTTTCAAACCAAATTTTTCTCCAAAAAGTTGGCCTGCATGGAATCATTCTCGAGTCAGTGATCATTTGAGCAGGATTTTCTATGTAAAATAGTAATGGAAATCCTTTATGTGGTAAACAATTAGATTACAAGAAATGTTAGAAATGGAAGTGCTTCAAAATATATACTATATAGACCCAAATATATGTTAAAATCAATATAAAATGAAAGTGTTAAATCAGAACATGGTTTGGGAAAATTTTATTTATTTATTTGGAAAAATTAAATTATCTCCTTTCCTCATACCATATACCAAAATAAAACCTAGATGGATTAAAGAGATTTTTTTAAAAAGTCTTTAATAAAATATAGGCTGTATATTTATTATATCATAGAGGAGGGGAAGCATGAAAGCCAAGAAAGAAAACATAAACAAAAAGATTGATAGATATAACCGCATACTGATTCCACACTTGTCTATTTCAAAAGTCCTGTCAACGTAAGTTCATTCTCTGAGAATGAAATTAGGTACAATAGGTTTCTTAATAGCTGGAGCTAAAAAGCACAGCTTGTTAGGCATTGTAAATACTTAAAATGCTTGTTATTATTTACTCCTTACAGGAATCCTACAAGGCAGATACTATTTACTATCAACCTCTGGGCTCAGAGATGCCCAGGGTCACTGGAGATGAGCTGAACTGAGGTGGTCTCAGTCAAGCAGCTGCAAATTTATCCAGAACACTCTACTGGACCCCAAACTGCTCCTCACACCTCTTTTCATTGCTGCCTCAGACGTATGTCTGACCAACACTGGTGATCTGACCATCCATGGCAGTATCACAGCACGGTTTAATTGCACTGCTCCTGAGGCCAAAGACTGCTGTTTCATGGACACCAGTCCTTTCTGACCTTCTTCTTCACTGCCCAAGCTAACCCAGAAGAAGGTCCCATAGAGACGAAAAATATTATTAGAAGCTGTACCACAAATCTGGGGATTGTCTCCACTGAGCTGAGACAGAAAACTGATATGTTTATCAAGAAAGATTACACTTGTCAGCAAAGAGCCCTTTTCAGGCCTAAGATAAACAGAGAGTCTGTGCGGGGCTGGGTAGTATGTCCTCTGTCCACCTCCAGAGAAAAGAGGCTGCTGACTTCATCTTGCCTCCACTCCTTCCCCAGGCCCCAGCTCTCAACTCTAGCATCCTCCTCCATGCGTTTTTATTATAAAAGGATATTCAAGGATGTTTAAGGGGCTGGGAAAGAAATGGTCCCTCAGAAAAGATTTAAAAGGCTAAATATGTATAATATAGCTAAACAATGACTAACGCACTCTCCTTGGGAGCACCATGGGGCCAAGGCATTGTTTAGGCTGGCCTGCGGGCCAACGAGCAGGAGACAGCTCGCCCCCACGTCACCCCCAGAAGTCAGCCCAGCCTCTTCCTCTTTCCTCATGGAACTAGCACGGGCCTAAGCTTAGGTTAAAACCCTGGCTCTGCTTCTTAAAAACTGTGTGTTCTTTGGCAAAAATCCAAAAGCTAAGTCTTGGTTTCATTATGTGCAAAACGGGGATAATATTTCTTACCTCATAGAAATGCTTTGAAGATTAGCAATAATAAAGATTCAATAAAGGTTAATAGTTTATTATTATCAGAATCAAATTTATTATCTTCCCACTCCTACTATTTTTCCTCACTCTCCTTTCTGTCTCTCTCTCTTTCTTGATAATAATAATAATAATAATAA
>JAQZBX010085808.1:0-13074 GCA_029593785.1 Cabassous unicinctus
CCAATGGGAAAAGGTTAGTCTTGTCACTGGGGCTCATATCCCCCTCCCCCTCCCCCTTTCATATGAACTGAAAATTCAGATTGACCATTAATCAGGATGTGACACATTCTTTTCTTCCTGATCCAAAAATCAAATGAAAGCCTCAGACAACATCTGAGATCCCATGGACGGGCCAGTCCTCCCCACCTACGTTCACAACAGAGAGGAGACAAAAACAAGGGCACATACAGACAGAGACATAAATTACCAGACGTGCACTCACAGGGAACGCACAAATACATGCAGCTATTAACAGTCATCGGCTCCGAGGGCCTTTCCGCTTAAATTGATTTTTGCATATTTGCAAATGTAAAATTAGTCATCGTAAATAACAACAAGGACAAGACGGATATTAAATCTGTCAACAGCCTGACAAATGCTCTGAGCACTCTTTCGTTAGGAAATGCACTTATGATAGTCATCACACTCCTAAAAGAGAAAATGATTATACGCTAACCAAACCCTAAGTACAAGCTAAAGATATTCACCTCATGCAGCCATTCCTCAACTAGCCCCTTGGCACTTGCTGGAATTATTCGCAGCACGAGCTCTACTTTCTCATTTTCTGCTGACTCCATGTGGGTAATTTCTTTCTCATGATTAAAAGTGAGCTTGGCAGATCCTTCAAAGCGTGGCTTTAGGTGTGGTGGGGCTCCGGGTGTATCCTTTGTTAAGGCAAGTTTCTAATCATTCACCATTGGATGGGCAGGGTCAGGGGACTATTCACGCACCTAAAATGATTTTTTTTTAAAAGGCAAACTTTATAGATATCTTTATATAAATATATGTTATACTGAAACATGCAGGTGACAGATGCAATGAACTGTTTACCTTGGAAAGAATAGGCAGGCTTTTCTCTTCCATATAATCACTCCGGCCTTTCTGAATGTCATCCAAAAGCGATTCTGCCTCCTTCCACTTATCCGGCCATCTGAGGCTGTGAGATAACCCTCGTAGCACTGGCCTCCTTCCTTGGCCCCTTCATTATTAGCCTCCTGGTGGGTGAGATAGAATACAGTGAATGTAATAACCGTACTTCACACAACAGACTCGCTCTCTCTTTTAAATTGAAAATCCCCTTATTACAAAACAAGGGGTGTTCTTTTTCTTCTACCTTTAAGTAGGACTGCCACATTCATTGCTTTTTACAAAAACGCAGCTGCTTTTTAAGCTACAGATAAATAGAATCTGCTAGGCGGTAATTCGGCTCAGTCTGAATGCATTATTTTCTAAGACACTTTGGCAAGGGGCTTTTTATTATAAACTGGAATGAACAAGGAAAGTCCTTTTCTCTTCTAATTATGAACATGTTTTGTTCCCTACTATTAACCTACAATGTCAGATTGATCTTCTTTTTCTGCAGCCAGTTCAATAAATCTACATTTTTTTTCTGGAAAATTAGAGGGCTAATGATTAAGTCTTCATGAACTCCTATGACAAAATTAAAAATAGCACCAGGAAAAAGCAAATGCTGCATATGCTGCGACCATAAATAAAGACAATGAAGCCCTTTGATGTCCAAAGTAACAAATCTTGTCTTGGCACCAGAAGTTAAGATAAATTTAATTTTAATTAAGTTAATTTTAATAAATTTAAGACTTTCCTGGCATTTTAGAAAGTTGATCTTATTATATTTATTCTTATTATATTTATTATATTTATTTTTTCCTAGAAAGGAGGAAAAGATATAATCAAATGGTAAAGTTTCTAAACAGAGTGTCAAAACCTCTTGTATCTGTTGTTAATGTGTCCATTCTGTATAATGATTTGGAATTTTATCAGTTATTCCCTCATTTCTTGAAGCAATGAAATGAAGAATTAAGACAGAAGAGGAAACACTGATAAAGCTTATTCAATCTGAGCTTCTGCTGACATAGCTTTAACTCCAAAGATAAACACAGAGACAAATGGTGAGTTCCTAATAACATCAAAAGGCAGTCTAGAAACTCCATTAGCCTAGGTGTTGGTTTAATTTCGATCCCAATGTTGATATTTCTGATTACAATATTGCCATAGTCCACGGTAGCTATGCTCTAGGTCTGTATGGATATATGGCCTTGCCAAGGTGGGGAATCCCACAGGGTATCAGTAGGGTTCCAATTAAGAAAAAATAAATACTGCTGCAGCCTTGACAGTAAGTGCAGATTACCAGTATATCACAGAAGCACAGGCTCGTGCCGAACTACTAAATTTACAGAAGCAGAACTGATGCTGTCATTTTCTTTCCTGCAGCAGTAATGGAAAGCAAAGTGTTGAAGATGAACTGTGTATGGTAGATAGTGTCAGAGTAGTTTATTCTTTTTTGTTTATATTATTGTGAGCTTATTTCCAATAAGGATGATAGCAGGAATTGAAGGGGTCTTGTGCAAAACACATGAGATCACATGATTCTTCAGGAAGAGCCGCAAGACCCAAGGTACAGCAGAGAGAAAGAGAGAGACTTTGAAATCACATTTGCATCTAAACTCTTGCTGCCTTTCCTGGGTGATTCTGTTTGAAAAATTTTAAAGGGGGATATTTATTAAAGTGAGATGCAGATCACATTTTCAGAACACCCACTTGAAGAAGAAATAATATGCAGGGTACTGGTGGTAACAGAGTTTTTGAGAGTCTCCCACTCTCCTTAGATTTGAATCCATTTTCTGTCTTCTGATATGCCTGGGGACAAATGGGGCCCCATCAGATTGCTGGCCTCAGCATTAGGAGCCTAAGTGATGCCATGGCCAGAAGAAGCCCAGTTCACTCAGAATACATAACCAACCTCCTTCATGGAGACACAAATTGAAGTATATTAGGCATCCCTTTAAGAGTGAAATTGAATCCCCATGCCTTGATATCTTCATTGAGTTAATGCCACAATAACAAGCATGCTTTGGCGATCAGGAATGCTTATTTCTGTGATGTTGATATTGTGAGGTAAACCGAAGAGAAAAAGATCTTACTTGTATATTTGAAGGAACGTAAGTACCCAGATTTTAGGATTTAGAAACATGAAATTTTTATAAGAACATGGGTTTTACTGGGTTAACTACCAAAATACCTTTGAACATCTGCTTTCCTCAATCCATTCCTGGAAAATCATTAACACAGACAAAAGACAGTTTAGGCAGGGTAGAACTTGGGCTCGTGAGGACAGCATGTAATCGCCATCTCCTGCCCCTGTACTATTATTTTTAAATAACAAAAAAGTATGAAATGTTAATATAAGGGACCAGCAGGACCTCTTCACCCTTATTGCACTTGCAAAATAATTTAAATAAAGCAGCTCTTTGACGCTGGAGAAAAAAATGGCTGTCCTGATGAAGAAGACCCAGCAGCACAGTGCCTTAAACAATTTGGTCTCATTTCATTCTCATTGTGGAAAGGAAAAGCAGAAGAGAAGCAAAATAAGGAGGAGGAGGAGGGGAAAAGTAGGAAAAGCCAAAAACACACTGAGCACAACTAATGAATTATTTTGTTCCTTTCCATGTAAAAATAATTCTCTTCACACAATGTGCTTGCCACTACCTCTGACTAGCAAGGTTGGTTTTCAGCTTCTTTTACGCCTCAGTCTCTTTCATCAAGCAGAGTTGTGCTGCCTCATAGGGCTCCTGGGACGATGAAGTAGGTTACATGAGTTATCTATGATCTGCCCGGTAAACAGTAGTTATTCAATAAGGAGCAGCTATTATTATTCACAGCAGTGCTAATTAGGCTTCTCCTTCCCCATGTGCCTCCCTGCCCGAAAGTTCCCGATTAATTCCCCAGTTGTCCCAGCAGAAGTGGAGCCCGGCACTGCTTCATTCCTTCCCTCCACCAGATTCAAATCACCTAATGCTTGCAACAGAAGGGCTGAACATTGATTCTGAAATTCTCCAGGTCCAGTAGAGAAGGAAGATGACTTATCTTTGAATTAAGAAAGGGGAGGCGCTAAATGTGTAATGATTCGTGCCAGTCGGCTAAGCCACTCTCTGAAAGAGTTCACGTGCACGGCCAAGTTTCCAATCTATTAAGGGGCTTTCACAGAGGTTAACACTATTCCCCAACTCACCTACACAAGCACCTTTCCCCGGGGAGAAACTAGAGCGCATTTGGTTTTGGCGTTGTAGCCTCCAAACTCAAGTGAGTGCACACACCTCACACGTGGATGCACACACCCTCGCAGACACCCTGGCATTACCAACCTCTCATGGGAACCACAGCTTAATTCAAAAAAAACAGATGTGTTTTTACCTCACCTGAATATGTCTTCACTCTTCCCACCAGGTGATAAAAACACTCAGCTCCACTGCAGAATACTGAGTATATCTGATTTGGCAAAAATGCCAAAATATCTTATTAAGCAAAATGCCAGCAAACCGTCTCCAGATTGTGAATGGACATTAGGAATCTGACTTGGCTAGGCTAGCAAGAGGGACTGGATTTTAAATGACAAAAGAGCAGCTGCAAAAACCACTCTGGTTCTTTTTCATTTTAACTTTCACTAAAACCATATTTAAAAAAATTTTTTAAATAGAAAACATAATCTAGAGCATGAAGATGAACTTTGGCCTAAGTCTACCTAGTTTCTTCAAGAAAAAAAAACCAAAAACATGGCTGAGAATAAAAAATGTCTGCTTTTTACCTCCTCTCCCCAAGCCTGTTCTATGAATAGGATCATGTGAAATGATCTCATTTTGATGAAGCCAAATATCGTGTTATGATTAAGTTGGATAATTACTGTACAAGCAAATATAGACTCTGAATAAAAATATTTCCCCCTCCTGGTGGCTATTTGCCCATGAACTTGCTGTCTAAGCCAGGAAGACACTCCAACCTCCAGGGGCCACGGGAACTTCCAGCCAAGATTCTAATCTGCACTGCAGGAAGCTGTAAAAGGCACTGGATGGGAGCTACAATGCAGAGCATGCCACTGAATTTGGTGTGTGCTATAAATGAGGAAACACCGAGAGCTCCCAGAATCACATCAAGGATGGACATGCTACAAATATGAAAAGACAAGCTTTTTAACTTCCTGTCAAGCCGTTCTGACATCCAACACTCTCATGAGCTCAAGAAATGTGTCCCTAACTGCTGTTTTCTGGTCTCCTTCAGAGAATAAGGGGAAGATGCGGCTGCCCAGCTGCCTTTTAGCACTTCACACTTGGATGACCGCATGAATGTGTCCATTGCATTTGGACTCACAGAAGAAAATCCAAAATCAATTTTACACAAAAGAAATTTGTACATTTTTGCCTCTTTAATATTCTAGAAAGCACTTGTGGCATAGTTAGGTTGAAAGCGTTTAATATAAGGAAGATTACGGAGGCATACATCACAGAGGTAAAAGCTGAGATTAAATCTAAAAGCATATTAAATACAACAAGAGCTTCCCAAAAGACAACATATCCACTTATCTGCCCAGGCTAATATTGTGTTTTGGTAGGGGGCAGTAAGTAGAGAGTCGCCATGGTTGTAAATTCACAGTGTGATCCTTTAGCAAAACCTGAGAAGGATAAAAAAAAAAAAAGATTAGATGCATGGATTTCCTTACTGAATGGATGCCAGGGCCAAGATGCAAAGACTAGATAAAGTAGAGCTTCGGAGGAACTAAATTTAAAGCTAGCCAGTAAAACGGATTGAACCTTATTACCTCTAGTCACTGAGAAATTCCCGAGACAGTTGGATGCAATTTGAAAAGGTCAGAAAAATATTTCCTGCACAGCATTACTGCTTCATGGTTTAAGGGTGTACATTTGTGAGATGCCAGCTCTAATCACTTTTATTGACTTTGCTTTTCAGAGACAGACAGACAGTCTGGGAGGGAAGACCAATAGATAAGAGAAAGGCAATCTTAGAAATGAAAATCTCTCTTATTTTGTTCTCTTATTTGTGACTGAACAATTTCAATTCTTGCCCATTTGTGGAGAAACTACACCAACTTTACTGAAGACTGACAGAATGAAAATAAAATCTAGGAAAGTATCGCTATAATTCTAGCAAGGTTGTTTTCTTTTAATTGCCATTTATTTGGCCTCTACTCCATGCTAAGCATTTTCAAAGGTAAATGATGTTGCACTTTAATCCAAGAATGAATGTTTGAAACGAAACACGGTAAAATACACTGGGGTATGGGTATGAATTTGCCATCAGCATTTCCTTTGAGGGATGGCTTCATGAAAGAGGGAAATCTACAGGAAAGGGGGGAAATAAATGGAACATTTAAATACACTTTCAAGATGTTTTAATGAAGCCTCTATTGTCATTGGAGCCATTTCAAATACAAAGAAAAATGACTTCTCTTTTTAGTTCAAATGTGACTTTTATGCAATAAGAACATTCTTTAGCAAATACATTTTGTAGGCCATTTCTTTTCTTTCTCTCTTTTTTTTTCTTTTGGCATGCAATTAGAACTCAAAGCTGACTTTTCAATACAGAATGGAATCATTCATTCTAACCCTGCAGAAGCTTAATTAACGCCTGACTTTTCTTTCAGTGAGGAAACACATGTTTTGGAGGCAAGCACAAGATTATTTACTGTTCTCTTGTTTAGCAGCAAAGCTAAAACTTTTTAATGGCCTTAGACCTGGCTGCATGCTTTCATATGATTCTGGCCTCATGAAAAGGCCTGGAAGTTCAGTAGGGCTCTTTCAATTAGCAAGCTGGTTTTCCCTATGAAAACATTGATTTTGACCAATTCTACATCTCAGTAGACTCGGATATTTCAAATTGTCCTGTGTAATCAACGAGGCCACCAAGACTGGCAACACAAGAAACCAATCACAGAGTGACATTTCGTAACATCAAGTACCCAAAAGAAAAGTGAAAAAGTCAGCTCAATAACTAGATATCCAAATAATTGACTAAAAGTGAGGCTATGAAATATCTAGCTCTTTGACTGACTTTTTTTTTCCTATCTCACCTGAATATTTGGCGCTGATTATATACAAGCAGTTAAAGTTAGTGGATGTTCACTTTGTGCAGCCACATCACAGGCAAAAAGTGTTTCCTAAAACTTTGTGATGATTGTATAGGCCTCCAATGAAGCACATTTGAAATCCAAGATTGCTACTTTTTTATTTTCGTACGCCCTGGTTTACTAACAGAAAAAGTATCTAATGCACGGGTTGCCTATATTCCACTACCTAAATTTTCTGTGAGGTGAAAAATTTTGAGCCTTTCAAATAACCACTGAACATAACAATAACAATAATCCTGAAACTATTATTAAGAGTAAAAATAATGATGACAGAATTAGAGACCATTAGTTGAGCATTTACTATGTGTGGGCACCATGCAACTATATCAACTAATTTAATTTTCACAGCCACCTTGAGTGAAGAAAATGTGATTTTTCTCTCAATATTACACATGTGGAGATTGAGGCTCAGAGAGGCCAAGAGACTAGTCTAGGTCAGAAAACTAGTAAGTAGTGATGTTGGGACTCAAGGCCAGGCTTGTCAGATTCCAGGCCCTCTGGCTTCAACGTCATCTGTTTCTAATCATGTTCCATTAGTATTACAAGACCAATAATGAGATCCACCCAGATCACACAGCATTTCCAGAGCTGTATTGAACCAAATTTCACTGCTCATATAGACTGAGCCATGTCCACCAAACCTTTGCCGAAGGTGCCCAAACTGCATCCACCTCCTGGAGCTCTGGGCTAACCATTTTTGCCAGACATCTATGCTATCCTCAAGAAATTTAGTTCACAGCAGCCCCTTTCATCAGGTGACATGGTTCACTTGCAAGTAATAAATTGGGGAGACTAATTGCACACAAATTGCTTTTCTATATGAATTATCTTTTCATGATGTTCAGAGAAGAGCAAGAAGAGAAAATTTCTTCTTGGGCTGGGGTTGCATTAAGGTCGAGTGTGTTAATTCAATGAATTCTTCTCCAAACACAACATTAAAGGGGAAATGTGTGACCATTATTATATTATCACAGACAAATAAGTAGAATAAGAAGAAACTGATAGGTCACACAGGTTTGGTGCATAAACTACTGTTGACCTTTTGTTTCCACAGAATGTACTAAACATAGCCAGGTTTCAAAAAAGTATTATTTTATCTTTTCTTTGACTATCATTTCTTCTAAGCCATTTCCCAAATATATATCTAGCTATGGTTTTTCCTATTTACAGGGAGGTTATGACTGTAAGTGTTGACAGGTTGGCTGGCAGTCCCAGCACGTTCTCCAGGTACCTGTCCCCACCTGCCTTTTGCAGGGTCACTCTGATCTCCCTTGGCCTGGAGGAGAACCTAGTTTGCTTGCCAGGCCAGGCCACTTTTCAGAAGGAGAACTTTTCTTCCAACTCTGTAAGGAGGCCCTGCGACCGACAAAGCTATCTTGGGGCTCAAGAGGCATAGAAATGAGCCAAGAGACGAATATGAGCTTTGGTGCTGCACTTGCAGAATGGAGTCACTGATGGAGGTCTAAAGGTGAAAGCCTTTAAAATAGAGAGAGAAAATTAGGTGCAGCCACTGAAAGGTGGAGAGTGGAATAAGTAGAGAGGAGGCTAGCGCATGAAACTCCCAGGGTTTCTGATTCCTTGCTTTTCTTAAGCACAGTGCAAGGACGAGCACAACTTAGAGAAGAATAATATGGGTTTCTTTTTTTTTTTCTTTTGCACTCCTGAAGTGCTTGAGAACAAAAGTATAAAATACTCTCCAAAGTAATCTAAGTTTTAATATCTCATGTCAAGGAACCAGTTTTTAAGCCTTGGCTATTTTCAAAAGAAGATGTCTCAGAAATATTTTTGAGACATGTTAATTAGCTAGCTTCTATGATTTTTGAAAAATAATATTTTGCCCTCAAAACAAATTAAAAACTTCATAAAAACCCTATTATAAATATGCTGGAAGAAAATATCAAGTTAGCTTATTATACACGAAATTTCTATTTTACCTGATCCTTCCCATGAGCACAAACTCAGCTCCAAGCATTAATATCATTAGAATTAACTTTCTAGAAGAGATGTTAAGGAGTGACCACACACAATTAAAATACGGTATTGATAGCAATAGAAACAGTTAACCCACCTCAGACACTGTGGGGAATGGAAGCAGCCTTTCCTTTCTCCTTCCTGGATCAAACATTGTAATTTAGCAATTTCTAAAAGCCTATTATTAGATTTTTACTTTAATTATTCTTCCAACATTTCAATGCCACAATGTTAAATGCTTTGTGTACCTGGCTGTCTTTCTCAAGAGGATTTTGGTAGTACGAGAAACCAAATGTTATTCCAGTCCATTTTCTGTGAATTATAGGATTCTCTGGAGCATATTTTTTTCTACGTTGGGAGACAGCATGGCTTACATTTTTCTGAATAATTTTCAAAATCAAATTTGAAAGTTTTCATGAGAGATGATCCTCCCTGGTGGGTGATATGAAGCATAACCTAAGGGGCAAATATGAAAATAATTAGCATAAATCTTATTAGCATATAGATGCCTTTAAAATAATAAACAGCAGAAAATCAAAATGCTTATCTCAAAGGAAAGTTATGAGAAAATAAGAAATTAGTGTATACTTCTTGCCTGGCAACCCCAATCTGAAAGCCAGGCAGGATATTCTCATTCAGTGAAGGGTAGATTGACCAGTGATGGAGAAATAGCTCCAACTCAACCTTCCTTTACTCTCTTTTGCTCATTATCCCCACATAGATACTTACTATTTACTCTCCACCCTATGCCACCCCTCTTTTTTGTTAAACAGAGCTAAATTAGGAGGAAAAAGTATCTTGCTTTTACTTGCTTTAAGAACCACCACCAGGTAGTCAGGCACAACATTATATTTTTCTGAGTTTTTTTCTCCTTTATCATCTTCCTATCTCTCCCTAGTATGTTAGGGGCATAAGAAATGCCATGCTTGGTAATTTAATTACCAACGGAACCGATGAGCCTCAATTGAAAAGTGGGACAGGGCTTAGTGTTTTTTTTAACAACTGATTGTGAATTTTAAATTGGTACAGCCTGTCAAGGTAGTGAGATAACATATTGTGCTGTGACAGGAAGAATAGAGTCGTTGGAGTCAAATCTGACCTGAGTAGACTTGGAAAAATTAAACATAATGAATTTCAGTTTTTTCTCTTCTAGAAAATAGTGATAATGTTGCCTGCTTTTCTGGGTTGGTGTTAGAATTAGAGGTTATATAAGTAAAGTACCTGGAACATAGTAGATGCTCAATAAAGGTAATTCTAGTCAATAAACAATCACCTTCTTCCATGGCTTAGGCACAGACTCCAGAGTTTGGAGATTACAGGATCTGGTGAGCCAAATATTTTCCCACCCCCACTTTGCACTGTTTGTGGATATTTATGGGCCCAAAGACATTTTATTTAGGAGAGATGGCATGCAATCGGATGTTTTCTTCCAGATCTAAGGTGGCATGGAATTGTGAAGACGGCAGTACAAATTGCAATGGAAATAAGGTCAATAAAATAATGATCCTATGGAAATATTTCATTTCAACCCATAAAGGGGCTTTAAATTTAACTTTGCAACAATATTTTACGTAACTCAAAAGAAGTAATGATTTCCCTGCTACAACTTAAAGTATCTGATCCAGGTGAATTCTCTGAGCAATCCAGCCCACGTTGGATTGCTGAAACAGCCACTGCCCTCCTAACTGGATGCTGGCTGTGTAGAGTGTTGGTCTTTTCAGTACTTGGTTATTTTTAACGGCTGCCAATACAGCGTTTAGAACACCAAGAAAGGTGCTTTGCCGATAATACCATTTGATTTTCTCATGTTGTTTTCAACTTTGAACTGGTGATTGATGCTAATTATTGAATAAACGTTGTGTGCTTTAATCTGCTGATATAAAAATATAAAGGAAACAGTCATTACAAAATACTGAAAAATCAAACTTGGTTAATGTGACTTCATTCTCTTTCTGCGAGGCACTGGTCGCGAACCTATTATCTCATACCTGTTTATGTCAACGATTCCATTTCCATCAAAATCTACCCATCAATAATTTGATTTTTTTAAATATTGCCTCATGGACACCTCACACACTGCTGACACCTAGTAATGTGATTGCTACAAGTGTTAACACTAAGAAAATAAAAACCCTTATAGATAGGTTTTCTTCACAAATAGGTGACCTACTTAGGTCGAAGTTGCAATAAGCATATTTCAGAGAAAGGTTGAGTTGCTTTGCATGAAGAGGAAGTGTTGGTCCTTATTTTATCTTTTACCCCATTAGCATACTTTCTGGGACCCATATCATTAGCAGGACATTTCTGCTGAATGTCCCTTACTCCTCGCCTTTCCTATGCACTAGGGCCTAACAAAAATCTGGTTTATTTTCCTTTGGGGCCAGTTGAAAAAAGAAAATTTTTAGAAGGATACACTTCAGTAAGTAGACAAAATGCTAGTGTTTCTTTGACTTCCAGGAACTGATAATATTTTGATTGCTTGCATGCTTTCTGACAATGGCTCCAGCAGCTGTGAAGGGAAAGTGCCTGTTTCCCAAATCAAATAAATACATATGTATACAAAAGGTACTCTCAACACTCTGCTAGTCACACGGTAAGGCAAAACACATTCTCTTCTGCAATCCAAAACGGATTTAAGGCTCCACCAATTTGTTCCCTCAAGGATGTTTCAACTTCTTACAGGGCATCAGTTTAATGGTAATGATGTACAGATGTGCTTGTTCTACAGTCCTTTTCAGAATTTAAAACCATCTCTGTGAGTAGTAGGGAATGGACAGAAAGCCTTCCTGTAAGCTAACATCTTCTGTTGTTTTTGTTCTGCTTTCAGGCCTTGAGTGTGTTATAGTTTGGCAGAATAGCTATTGCTAGGCACAAAACAAACCGTTTCAAGTCAACCTCCATTGGTTATATATATTTTTTTAATTCAATTAGCAGATTTTCTTCCTTTTTATATGTGGTCACAATGTTTTTGTTCATTTTCTTACTTTCCACAACCACAAAACAGTCACAGTCAAAAAATTTTACTTTGACATCAACATTTCCTTGATTTAAAAGATAGTTGTGAAAGATTAAATCTCTTTCCAACCCTCCCCCTAAAAAATCTGTGTGTTTCCAATATTCTCACAGACTGTGGGACAATAAAAAGTCAATGAAAATAGCAATGTTCCTCTACCTCAGATATTAGCCCTTCAAGGATGGAAGGCAGCATCCAAATGTAGGCTACAGGACGGAAACAACAACAGTTAGTTGATAATAATAATGATTGAGGTTCACCTCCTTCAGTTCTACTTAAATCACCCCCATACACTCTCGACTTCTTCTTGTGCTGGTGATGACTAAGCTCTCAGCAGTGCACCAGCAGATAAATCCTCCCTTTTATCTGGAATGTTGATGTCACTTGGTGAACTCTTGTTTAAATAAGAAACTGGCATAGTCCCATTTCTCATCCCACACAATGACACAGATAATTTGTAAAAAGCGTGCCCCATCCATCTCCTCTTCATTCCTAAAACTGTTAGACATATTTATGTGGAGTCATAGGTAACGCTGCAATATTAAAACCATCATGAGCAGAACTTGTTCATCCCGAGGATTTTCCTCATCAAATTCAATGGTCTGGCTTATTTCTGACCTCACCCTGCTGTAACCCTGAAGATAAAGCAAATATTCCTAGCCATCTGCCTCTGATTACCTGCTTGCCTTTCTGCATTGCTAGTAGAGCTTGGGGGCAGGGTAAAGTAAACGCTCAGAACCCTTTCCAAAGACATTAATTAACTCGAGGTAATAGAGGAAGAGAATGGTCACATAACTTAAGGTCAGGCTTAAAAACTGATCAGTTAAAAAAAAAAGTCTTTTCCAAAATTTGTTCTCTGAAGGTGAGATGTGCTTTCAGGTGTTATTAAAAATTCTCCATAGAATTAATAAGTCCACGGGAAGCGGGTGTGGCTCAGTGGATAGAGCCCCCGTTTACCATATGGGAGGCCCTGGGTTCGCTTCCCGGCACCTCCTTGTGAGGGCAGGCCGGCCTGAGCGGTGCGGTGGACTGATGCAGCAACCTCACGGCAGGAAGCAGGAAGCGGGTGTGGGGCAATGGATAGAGCACCCGTTTACCATATGAGAGGCCCCGG
>JAQZBX010085809.1:0-13076 GCA_029593785.1 Cabassous unicinctus
TTATTAGAAAATATAACTGAAACAATAAAAAGAGAATTAAACACAAAATATGATATATACATACTGAAAGAAAAAATGGCTAATGCAAATTATGCCTTGACAGTGCTAACATTGACTGTTAATGGATTAATCTCTCCAAACAAAAGACACAGATTGGCAGAATGGATAAGGAAATAAAACCCATCCGTATGCTGTCTACAAGAAACTCGCCTTAGACCCAAGGATGCAAGGAGTTTGCAAAAGAATGCTTGGAAAACAATTTTGAATAAATAATATAAAAGTGGGAGTAGCTCTACTAATATCAGGTAAAACAGACTTTAAATGCAAAACTACTGTATGAGACAAAGAATACCATATATTAATAAAAGGGTTAATCTACCAAGAAGAAAAAAGCAATCATAAACATTTCTGCACCTAACCAGTGTACCCCAAAATACATGAAGCAACAATTTATAAACTAAGTGAAGAAATAGATTCCCTACAATTATAGTGGGGGAATTTAATACAACATTTTCACCATTAGAGAGAATAGCTCAAAAGAAGATTGAAAAAGAAAAAGAGGCTTTGAATAATATTGTGGAGGATCTAGACCCAATAAATATGTATATATACAGAACATTGCACCCAAATACAGTGGTATACATTCTTCTTAAGTGCACATGGATGATACTTCAGTATAGACCACATGCTAGATCACAGAACAATCCTTAATGAATTCAGAAAGTTTGAAATTATACAAAGAGATTTCTCTGACCACAATGGAATGAAGCTGGAAATTAATAAAGGTAGAGAACTAGAATCAATACAAAAATATGAAAGTTCAATGACACATTGTTAGGCAATCAATGTGCCAAAGAGGAAAATGCAAAATAAATCAGTACCTATCTTAAAATGAATGAAAATGAGAACATAGGGTATCACAATTATGGGATGTAGCAAAAGCAGTCCTGAAAGGGAAATTTATACCCATAATTTCCTATATTAAAAGAAGAAGAAAGAGCTCAAATTGAAGAACTAGCTGTACTCCTGGAAGAACTAGAAAAAGAGCAACAAACTAATCTCAAAGAAAGCAAAAACAAAGAAATAACACAGATTAGAGTGGAACTAAATGAAATTGAGAATGAAAAAAAAACAACACTAGAAAAATTAACAAAACCAAAAGATTTATCCTTGAAAAAATTAACAAGATTGAAAACCCTTAGCTAGACTAAAAAGGGAAAAAAGAGACAAGATGCAAATATATAAAATAAAAGAAGTAGGGAGGTATATTACTACTGATAAAACAAAAATAAAGAATATCATAGGAGGATATGTTGAAAAACTGAATGGCAACAAGATGGATAACATAGATGAAATGGACAAATTTCTAAAAACAGATAACCAGCTTATGTTGATGAAAGAACAATCTGATGAACTCAACAGACCAATTGCAACTAACAAGGCTGAATTAGTCATTAAAACCTTCAATCTAAGAAAAGTTAATAACCAGATGGTTTCAAAGGTGAATTCTCCCATTCATTTCATGAAGAACTAACACCAGTCATGCTCAAACACTTCAAAAAAATAGAGAAGGGAACTGATTCTAAAATGCCAATATCATCCTAATAATAAAGCAACATAAAGACATCACAGAAATAGAAAGCTACAGACCAAAATCTCTAATGAACCTGGTTGCTATAATCCTCAACAAAATATATGCTAATTGTATTCAACAACACATGGAAATAATTGTACAAAATGATGAAGTTGGATTCTTACCTGGTATTCAAGGATGTTTCAACATAAGAAAATCAATCAAAATAATACATCAGTTTAACAGATCAAAAGAAAAAAAAATCACATGATCTTTTTAGAAGCAGAAAATTTAATAAAATACAGAATTGTTTCATGACAAAAACATTTCAAAAGATAGGAATTGAAGGAAAGTTCCTCAACATGATAAAGGGTATAAAAGAAAATCCCATAGCTAACATTATATTCAATGGTGATATGCTAAAGACATTTCCTCTAAGATATGGAAAAGGATAAATATGTCCATTCTTATAGCTCTTATTTAATATTGTATTAAAAGTGTTGGCTTGAGCATATAGGCAAGAAAAAGAAAAAAATCATCCAAACTGGAAAGGAAGGGGTAAAAATTTCACTATTTACAGATGACATGATACTATACATAGAAAGCCCTGAGAAATCTACAACAAAACTTATAGAGCTGATAAATGAGTTCAGTAAACTAACAGGATATAAGATCCACATGTAAAATTCAGTAGCATTAAAGTACACAAATAATGAGGAATCTGAGAAGGAAAAATTCCTTTTATAATAGCAATTAAGAGAATCAAATATGTGGGAATAAACTTAAGATTTAAAGGACTTGTACAGAAAACTACACAACAGTGTTAAAGGAAATAAAAAATACTAAATAAATGGACATCTATTGCATGTTAATGGATTGGAAGATTAAACATCATTTAGATTTCTGCCCTACCCAAATTTATTTTCTGATTTAATACAATCCAAATAAAAATTACAATAAAATTTTTACTATATTGGGAACATTTATTATGAAATTTAATTGGAAGTGCAAGGAATCCTGTATCACCAATAACATTGAAAAAGAAAAATAAATTGAAGGAATCACAGTACCTGACTTTAAAGCATGCAACAAAGCTTTAGTGGTCAAAACTGCATGGGAGGTGTGGGGAGTGGCCCATATGGGTATCCTTATATTTCTTGTGTAACATTTATGTAATCTAAGTATATTTTAAAAATTAAAATAATACATATTATTTTTAAAAAACTCCAAATTTAAAATAAGAAAGGTTAAAAATGTGAGGAGTGGATTTGTTGCAATTTGAAATAGTCTGTAGATGGAGGTTCACTGTGTATAAAATCTATAAATAAAATTCTGATTATTGTTGGTGTGTTGATTTAAATAATATCTCTTGCCAGTCCAAGAACCCTTTTCATCAATGTAGAAAATAACAAAACTAATGATATTGCAATTTCAGAAAGAAATCTCACTACAGCTTGAAATCTCACTATAGCCATTGGGCAATTTGATGTAATATGAATTCCAAAAATATATATTGGATTATGCTTATAAACTGATCTCTTCATTTGGGCATGACTAAGTTATGATTAGGGTGTTGTCAGTAGGGTGTTGAGCCCCAACCCTGGGTTGGTGGGAATAAAATATAAAAGGCATCACAAAGAACAGAGTTGCAGCAGTTTTGAGTAACAGTTTTGATGTTGGAGTTTTGATGTTGGAGAGAAGGCCCTGGGATAGAGATGAGCCATTCACCTGAGAGTTCACAACTGGCCTTGCGGAGTGAGGCAAAACCTAAGAGCCTCATATTCTACAGCTGAACTTGTGGAGGAAACAGTGGAGCTAAGCCCTGAGAGAAACGCAGGCCCTGGAAGAGAGGAACCCAAGAAGCCTGAACCCTGGCAAACATCGGCAGCTGTCTTGCTCCAACACGTGGCAATGGAATTTGGTGAGGGAAGAAAATTATGCTTTATGGCCTGGTAACTGTGGACTTCTACCCCAAGTAAATACCCTTTATAAAGACCAACTCATTTCTGGTATTTAGCATTAGCACCGCTTTGACTGACTAATATACTCACCCTTTCATCTAGCAAAATATGTCCTCAAGACAAACAATAAGATTATTTCAACTAAGAGGATGAGACAAGACCACTTGCTATACATCTCTCATAATAAATTCACCTGCTAATTGGGGTGGCCATCTGTGTCAGTTAAATGACTTTATTCAAAGGAAAAGTAAAACTTTTCCAACCTTTATGACAAGTTAGTTCCAACCTTGGAGCCAGGTGTTGAGGTTAAATTTCCACAGTGACAGATAGATATAGGAGTGTTATCTCACTGATGTTTGCATTTTAAAGTCATGCATCCAAGGCACTTACGAAAGAAATTCTTGGGTTGATTAACAAATTTTTTTTTCTAAAGGAATTTCTCTAAGAAAAGAAAAGGTCTCAATCTTTTAGCACTAGGGAAAATTCAATTTTTAAAAAAGATTTGTGTTCACCCTTATATTATTCATAATGTCTATACTCATAAATTACATGTTGTAATGTTGTAGAATACATATATATTTTAAATATGCTCTCACTTTCACTTTCTAAAACGGGAAAATATGAGTGTGCCTTATTTTTTCTTAACATAAAATATTATTTTAATATTTTCCATTATTTTTATCCTATGGTTGTGTTATTTTGAGTAATGCATGGTTTAAGGCAAGAAACGATTTTGGTTCCTGGGTTAAAGTTCTCATTTAGTGCCTTATTAATTATGTATTTTGGGGCAACTCTCAAATCAATTTCCTCATCTCCTAAATCTGGATAATACTCTATAACACATGGAGCTCTTTTGAGGTTCATGTTAGGAAACATAAATTTGAATTCTAATACTAGACAAATGAAAAACACTATTAAATTTCTATTATGATTATATAACTGCTACACACTGAGACTGTGTGCATCTTCTTACACTAAAACTCCAGTTGAGCATGCTGATTTTCAATCTCCTTATTCTTTGGCCAGAGTCTATTGTTTTAGTAGAACTAGTCTATTTCTTCTCCCATTGGATGGGCACAAACATGCCTGCCACAGTCTCAGTGCTGATTCTATCCCTTTCTTAAGTACTCCCTAGAGCAAATCCATTTGAGAGGAACTAAGAGAACCCGCTTATCTTGGTAGGAGAGAGGACTGTGTTGTCCATTCCTCTCAGCCCATCAGTGGAAGCCCAGAACATAGAAGTGAAATGATACTGTAGCCATTATTCAGGCCTAGTGCATCATTATAAGACTTATCAGGATCATATGAGTACCAAGGAAGGATAGATATCCTGAAGGATAATATCACCAAAGGGCACATGGCCATGAGAATCCATCACTTTTACCTTTCTGATGGAGGGGAGTAAAGTTGCTTCTTTGGAAGTTCCACATTCTAACAAAGCACAATTCCAAGTGTTGGTCATGGTGAGCCATTGGAATGAAATTCTGAGACAAATTGCATTACTGTTTGTCCAGTCAGAAGCCTAAAGTGTATTGTAAACATTTGTGTATATTGACAGAAGTGGACAAGTCCATAAAAGCACTATGATGTGGGGAAAATATAACAAATGTAACATATAGACCATAGTTAAAAGGAATATTGTAAATATTTTTACAGCAAAGGCAAAGAAGGTACTATATAAATGCTAAGGGTCAATAATAGGAGGCTACAAGGGGGTATGTTATTTTACTTTTGGAGTAAGAAAATGTTCTTACTCCAAAAGTAAGAAATGGCTTTAGCTGATGACAGCATCACTGTGATGAAACTGAGAGCCCCTGAGTGTACACTTTGGTTGGATTGTACAAAGCAGGGAAACATATAACACAGCAAACCCTGTGTTGAATGATGGACTGTGGTTAAGGGTAAAAACATGAGGATGTTCTCTAATTACCTACAACAAATATGCAATTCCAATATATTAATGTTAATAATAGGATGGTTGGTGGTAAATACCTAATTTAAGCCATAGTTTATAGATAGCAGGAATATTATGACGATGTTCTTTCACCATTTTGAATAAATGTGTCTCAACAATTTAAGGTGCTGGTGATGGAGTGATTTATGGGAATCCTGTGTGGTAAGCATGACTCTTTTGTTAGCACACAACTTCTCAAAGTCCTAAACACAAAAAACACTAAATTTGAAATATGCATTGTTTCAGTGAAGAATATAATAAATATTTTGCTTACTTTGTATAACCTTATTTAAATCTTTCCTTAGCAAATTTTGAAAACACAGCAGATGTTCTTTGGTTAGAAAAATTAAACAAATTGCAATTTCCAAGAAGTAGAGGTCTATTATTGTGGGCTCATAATGAACTTCATTATTTACTGTGATTGGAAAGATCTGCTTTAGTTTACATTTTCCTCTGTAAAAATACATAATAATAATAACAATATTATTATATAGAATTCTGAGAGTAATCCTAAACATAATCAGGGAAATTAATATTGAAAAGAAAGTTTAGAATGAAAATTCAAATTTTTCTCTCGGTTCTGCCTTAAATTTTAAATAATTTTCTTGTAGAAACAATACTCAATGATGGCTGAACTCAGTTTGGATTTCCTGTTTCCTTTCCTTTGTACTTTTATTATTTCTTCCTTTCTCCAGTCTATCAAATATATACTCCCTGTAAAAAAAATAGCTTGACATACTTTGTATGATTTCTAATTGTTCTCTGATCTTTATGCTATTTTTTAGGATACATTTATAGAAATGTGCAAAATTTTAAAAATGGGATTTTTTTTGGTATTAACCATTTTTTGGTCTTTTTCTGAAAAAATAATTATTTCAGAAAAAAGAAACAAGCAAAATGGAAAACACTATGGTGACATGCCAAGAATGCTAAAGGAGTGAAATTCATCTAATCAGCCTCTTCCAACATTTTCAGTTTGTGATAAAAATATTTCTTTTCTTTGTCAACATAATTTTTTAAAGGGTAGGAGAGAGAAGAGAGTCTAGTATGCTCTATTTCAGAATAGTCCCAGAAAGTCATCTAGAGAGAGTTAAGCAGAAGCAGAAAGAATCTGAGCAGCTCTTCATCAGGCCCAGGTTTTCTGCACCATCATTCTTGTCCATGCTAGGCATGCTCATGCCTATTGAAATGAGGTATTGCCACTCTTGATACGACTTCTCTACTTACTCAGATCCCTGCATAATTTTGTGCTCTTAGATGCCACTCCTGCTCAGTCATTGTACCCAGAAAATATACATGTCCTGCTCGGATGAATGAGTAAGGATGGTTTCTAACTGTGGCCATAAACCTAGCTTGTATCTGTCCTCCCCCCCAAAAAAAAATTTGAGTCTACTACTATGTTCAGGTGGTGAATATTACATAAATTTTAGTCAAAGATCTACCAAGGGTCTATCCAAATCTTTTTAAATTGATACCAATAATTTCCTTCATTCTCTTTTGGTTTTTAGAGATTGTCACTGAATGGGAGGTAGGTATATTTGCACAGCAGTCAGGGCTTCCTGGAGCAAACATTCTTCTTGCATTTGAAAGATAATGTTGGACTCTGTCTGATGAATAGCGTTGGCTTCTCTTGAGGCACATTGAAAGGGCTGTGTTATAGGCAAGCTTCTTGGGTTTGCTATGTTTTGTTGATTTTAGTGGGCCCAATTTCATTTTGGTATCTGCTATCCAGTCAATTAAGCCAGAAAAAAAAATCTAAACTCTTTTAATGTTTCTTTTTCCTCCAGGTGAATGCATCCCACTTGGCTTCTGGGTATCTTTGTCTGTTCTTGGGGTAGATACACTGATACTCACTGCCCATTCCCAATGCAGTGTGGTGCCTGGCATGGTATGGCATTAACAGTTCTCATTTGTGCCAGTATTTATGCAAATGTCAGTTCCTCAGGTTGAGTCTCTGATCTTATCTACCAGAAGACCTAAGGTTTACCTGAGATTATCTTGGTTCTGTGATTTCTGGCATGCATTTCTGTAATCTCCTACTCCTTCCTGGAGGAGTGAAGATTAGCTCATGATCAGGAATTGATTCCTACTTATTAGGAATTGAACCCTGTACCTCATAAAAGACATGTCCAATTCTTAATCTATATTCTTGTGATTGTGAATATATTTGTGAACAGTATATTTGATAATGTTATGATTAGTCAAAGTGCAGTCATTTGTAAATAGGATCTTCCAGATCCTATTTAGGTGTGGCCACACTGAATGTTTCCTAAGAGATAAGAAATATAATTTGAAGGCTTGGTATCAAAACACATAATCATATAATCTCAAAAACAAAAGCTGGTTCTTTGAGAAGATTAAAATGACTTCACAAACCCTTAGCTAGAATAACAAAGAAAAAAAAGTAAGGAGATGAGAATACATAAAATAAAAAATGAGAGAGGGAATATAACTACTGATCCCACAGAAATAAAGAGGATCATAAGAGGATACTCTGAAAAATTGTGTGCTAACAAGATGGATAACTTAGAAGAAATGGGCAAATTCATAGAAACACACAAGTAGCCTACATTGATGAAAGATGAAGTTGATGAACTCAGTAGAACAATCACAAGTGATAAGATTGAATTACTCATCAAAAATCTCCCAACTAAGTAAGGCCAAGGACCAGATGAATTCACAGGTGAATTCTACCTGTCATTTTAGAAATAACTAACATGAATCCTGCTTAAACTCATTCAAAAAAATAGAAGTGGAAGAAACATTGCCTTACTCGTTCTGTAATACCAACATCACCCTAATACCAAACAAAGCCACATAAATATTCCAAAAGAAAACTACAGAGCAATCACTTTATGAACGTGGATGCTAAAATCCTCAACATAATACTTGCTACACGTATTCAACAACACATCAAATGAATTATACCCTATGACCAAGTGTGTTACATCCCTGGTATGCAAAGATGGTTCAACATAAGAAAATCAGTGTAACACATCACCTTAACAGGTCAATGGCAAAAAATCAGATTATCATAGCCATCAATTCAGAAAGGGCATTCTACAAAGCACAGCATCCCTTTTTAATAAAAACACTTCAAAAGACAGGATTACATGGAAACATCCTCAATATGATATTGTGTATCTATGAAAACCCACAAGTAACATCATATTTGATGGTGAAATGCTAAAGATTTTCCCTCTAAGACTTGGAAATAGGCAAATATATCCACTCTCACCACTTTTATTTATCATTACATTAGAGGTACATCCTCAAGAACTTAGGCAAGAAAAAGACATAAAAAGCCCTAAGAAATCTACAATAAAATTTATAGAGCTGATAAATGAGTTCAGTAAAGTGGCAGGATATAAGATCAACATGCAAAATTCAGTAGAATTTCTGTATAGTAATAAGGAGCAATCTGAAGAAGAAATCAATAAAAAAGTTCTTTACAATAGCAATGAAAAAAATAAAAAAGCATGAGAATAAACTTAATTAAGGATGTAAAGACTTGTACACAGAAAACTACAAAAAATTTGTTAAAGGAAATCAAAGCAGAACTAAATAAATGGATGAATATTCCAGGTTCATGGATTGGAAGACTAAACATCATTAAGATACCTGTCTTATCCAAATTTATTTACAAAGTTAATGCAATCCCAACAAAACTAACAACAGCATTTTTTATAGAATTGGAAAACATAATTAAGAAAATTATTTATATAAGCAAGAGGTGATGAATAGTCAAAAACTTATTGAAAAAGAACAACAAAATTGAAGGAAACAAGCTACCTGACTTTAAAGCATACTACAAAGGTATAGTGGTCAAAACTTCATGGTATTGGCACAAAGAGAGACATACTCACCAATGGAACCCAATAGAGAGTTCTGATATACATCATCACATATGTGGTCATCTGATATTGGACAAGGCCACCAAGCTCACTCAACTGGGAAAGAGTGTTCTCTTCAACAAATGGTGCTTGGAGAACTAGATATCCATATCCAAAAGAATGAGAGACTATCACCTCTCATGCACTATATAAAAATTAACTCAAGATTAATCAAAGACATAAATATAAGTGTCAAGACCATAAAGATCCTAAATGATAATGTAGGGAAGTATTACAAATTCTTATAGTAAGAAAAGGAGTTTGTCAAGAAAATGAAATAGCAGCCTAAAAAATGGCAGAAAATATTTATCCAATATGGACCTATTTTTCAGCATATATAAAGAAATCTTACATATTAGAAATAAAAAAAAACAAACAAATCATTTAAATAATGGGCAAGAAATTTGAATAGAAAGTTTCTCAAAGAAGAAATACAAATAGCTAAAAAGCACATGAAAAAAGTGTGACATCATTAGCTATTAGGAAAATGCAAATCAAAACTTCAATGAGATACAATCTTACCCCTATTATATTGTTGGCTATTAAAAAAAATACAGACAATTTCAAGTGTTGGAGAGGATGTGGAGAAAATAGAACCCTCATCCACTGCTGGTGGGAATGAAGAGTGGTGCAGCCAGTGTGGAGGACAGTTTGACTGTTCCATAGGAATCTAACTATAGAACTGCCACATGATCCAGCAATCTCACTTATGGGTATATAACCAGAAGAATTGAAAGCAGGGACATGAACAGATATATACACACCATTGTTCACAGTGACATTATTCATTATTGCCAAAATTTGGAAGCAACCCAAGTGTCCATCAACAGTAGAATGGATAAGCAAATTGTGGTATACACATACAATGGAATATTATTCAGCTGTAAGAATAAATTCAGTATTAAAACATGGAACAACATGAATGAACCTTGAAGACCTCATGTTAAGTGAAGTCGGCCAGTCACTGAAGGACAAATATTAAATTACCTTCCTGATATAGCTTAAGCAA
The DNA here is from genome assembly GCA_029593785.1 of Cabassous unicinctus. NCBI lineage: Eukaryota > Metazoa > Chordata > Mammalia > Cingulata > Chlamyphoridae > Cabassous > Cabassous unicinctus. The sequence goes on from JAQZBX010085809.1 coordinate 10,391, forward strand.
ATTGAGCAGAAATACAGAGCTAGAATCTGAAAGAGAGGTAAACAGGAGACAGAAAGGGAGTAGAGAGTGGTGAGCTGATGCTGGATATGGGCAAAATCTATAAGTTAGAAGGGGGTGGTTGAGCAGTGGATGGTGATGATAGTGGTATAGTGATGTGATTGGGTGCTGGAATGTGTGGGTGAGTAGTGGGAGTTGGGTTGGGCTATCTGTACATCTGGACATAGACAACAAATTGTCACTGTAAATAAAATACAACAGATCATACGGTGACAAAAGACAAAATTAAAAAAAATATATTTATTTCTGTATTTTGTTTATCATTATTTATTTCCTTATTGTTTTTATTTATTTATTTTTTGTTTTTGTGGAGCACAGAAGGGTCACACTTGTGGAAGGGGAGAATAACTGGTGTGGGGTGTTGGTAATGATAGGATGTGTAGGGTTGGGGTGCACCCTTGGCATGCCTCTACGGCATATGAATATTTTCAAGTGGTCATGGAGCATTGTCTCAATGGGTGGAGACCCACATAATAAATACAAGAACTTCCATGCTGGGAAGTCCTGCTACAATCTCTAGTAGAGCAGCAAGAATCGCCTGAGTACAAGGGCAGTGCCTAGTGAAAGAAAGGGGACCAATATGCCAGTCCCTTGATATTGATGCATGTATGAATGAACCTTTTCTTGTGAAATTCAAACTTAGCCTAGTATTATATATTGCTTAAGAGTTAACTCCTGAGAAAACCCTTGTTGCTCAAATGTGGCCTCTTTCTAACCCAAGATCAGAATATGAATATACTACATTCACCTCAGCTTGGGGCATGACTCCCTGGGAAAAGCCTCGCTGGCACTCAGGGATTATTAGAAAGCATTAACTAGTCATGCATTTGGAAAAAGACCTCAACCAAAATGGGGGGATATTAAATACCAATGAGTTTTTATGGTTAAGGAATTTCAGGGTGAGTCTGGAGGTCAAGCCAGAAGTTACACTTATGCACATCTCGGGAGGATCTCATTGACTGTCATAGTAAACTGCCCAAATCAGGGGTGAACCTGAGGGCTTTAGATACATCTAGACACTATAGGCAGGGCAGACAATTTGGGAATTTAGCACCCTATCAGTGGGCCTTACTTTGATATATGTGATCCCAATGTATCTGAGTTATACTCGTTTATAATTTCCCTACACATGGCTCTTCTGTTATCTTTATTTGAAACTATAATTAGCATTATTCTCATTAAATATATGTCCCAGAGACTTAAATCTTTGTTCTGTCCATATACCTGTTGAGCTCTGAATCTCAGTAGAGCTGCAAGACTTACTCTCCAGCTCATTGGACTCACCCAGGAAAACTAACAAAAGGATGATGATGTACAGTGCCCATCCCCAAAAACAAAGATTATTCACAACCTCAAGCAAGAGTTCCATCCATCTCACCCACTGGATTTAAGGCCCCTCTCAGTCAGAAACACAGTGAACATCATCATCTCCAAATTCTCCAGAATCAGTAATGAACAAACATAATGGGTGAAGACTATGGACTAAAGGAGACTTATTATTATTCTAGCAATGGAAGAACTTGTATTATTGATATAAAGGTAATGCCCACCAGAGTTTCTGAGATGAGGGAGAGGGAAGAATATTTGTATCATGGGACATCTTTTTGGACATTGTAATTGTCCTGTGTGCATTGCAATAATGGATACAGGCCATTATATACTTTGTTAAAAACCTGTAAAATTGTGTGGTGCATATTGTAAAGTAGAATGTAAACTATAGTCCATTGTTAGTACCAATGCTTCAATATGTTTTCATCAATTGTAACAAATGCACTATATTAATGATAGATATTGTTAATGGGAAAATTGTGGGAGGGGGAGAGGTTGAGGTATATAGGAATCCCCTATATTTTCAATGTAACATTTATGTAATCTACACCTTCATTCAAAATAAAATAAAATAAAATTTAAAAAGAGAACAAACAAACAAAATCACAATTAAGAGGAGAGTTGAATTTACCAGTTATAATTTAAATTATAACATATTTAATATGTTTTTAAAAATAAACTTCTTTCTCATGTTAAAAAAAAATCCAAAAAAAAGCGAACAAAAAATAATTTGTACCAAATATCCAGGTCCAGAAACAGATGAAAAGGTGCTTAAAATATCTGAATAGTTAAACATGGGCTCAGCTAAAGGTTCAGATGAAATTGATCCAAGCATGATACAAGAGTTTTAACACAAAACCAGTCATCAATGAAACCCTGCACAACAGGGAGAAACTGACTTTCAGAGTTTACACATCACAGTAATCAGATGACCAAGCAGCAGAAAGAAATGACAAGTCATTCTAACACACAGGAAGATATGGCTCAATCAATGGAAGGAAGCAAAACTTCAGAGTTGTCACAGGATTTGGAAGAATTAATCAAAGAAATTCAAGAAAATCTCCGAAATCAATCCAAAGACATGAAGAAAAATATAGGTATAGAGATAAGGATATTAAGAAGATAATGTGTAAGCATAAAGAGTAATTTAAAAGCATGAAATGAAAAATAACAGATCTTTTGGGGATGAAAGACACAATAACTGATATTAAAATAAACTAGAGGCACATAGCAGCAGCTGTGAACAGGCAGAAGAAATAATCATTGAGCAAGAAAACAGAACAAAGTCACACATGCAAAA
>JAQZBX010085810.1:0-13077 GCA_029593785.1 Cabassous unicinctus
AAAAACAAGGAGATATAAAAAGAAGAACAAAGTGTTTAAGTGCCATACTTGCAACTTTTCTGTAATCCAAAACTTCCCAGAAAACAAAGCTAAAAAAATTTCTTGCATTTTGCTTTCCATCACTATAAGATCTGTTATCTTTTTATTTATGTTTACAATTTCTTCTGTATGTTTCCCCAGTGTTTTCTTTTTTTAATGTTATTTCCAATGAAATTTTTAGATTATAGAAAATTTACATTGAAAATATAGATTACCATATAGTTCACCCCATCCACCTCTCACATCTCCCCCAGTTAATACCATTTTACATGAGTATGGCACATTTGTTACAATTGATGAACAAATATCGAAGCATTGTTACTCACCATGCTTATTTTACATTATGGTTTATGTGTTGCACTGTACAATTTTATAGGTTTTTACAAAATGTATAATGGTCAGTATCCATCCTTGGAAAGTCATGCAGAACAATTCCAATGCACTAAAAATGTCCTATGTTCCATTATGTCTTTCCCTGTGCCAATAACTTGACCAATGTAGCCAAATTGAGAGTTCTGATATAGATCCATGCATATACACCCAGATGATACTTGACAAGGCCACCAAGCCCACTCAACTGGCACAGAATAGCCTGTTCAACAAATGGTGCTGGGTGAAATGGATATCTATATTTGAAAGAATGAGAGAGGATCACCATCTCACTCCCTACAAAAAAAAGGTGGATGAAAATCCTAAATTAAGAGCTAAGACCATAAGCTCCTAGAATATAATGTAGGGAAGCATCTATGAGAAATTGTAGTAGGAAACAGTTTCATAAGCTTTACACCCAAAAAGCAAGCAATGAAAGAAAAAAAAAATAGATAAATGGGACATATTTAAAATAAAAAACTTTTAAAATATATTTTTTATTACAGATGTTGTGAACTTACAAAACAATCATGCACATGTGTAGAACTCCCATACAACATCCCTTCACCAACACTCCACACCATAGTGAAACATTTGTTATAGATTATGAGATAATATCATCAGAATATTATCACTTGCGCTTAAAAGAAGTTTGACAAGAAAGTGAAAATGCAGCCTACTCAATGGGAGAAAGTATTTGTGAACCATTTATCTGAAAACAGTCTAATATCCAGCATATATAAAGAAACCCTACATCTCAAAAATTAAAAGATGAACAACTCACTTAAAAATGGGCAAGATATTTGAATAGACATTTTTTTCCAGAGAAGAAATACAAATGGCAAAAGCACATGAAAAGATGCCCAAAATTACTATTATGGAAATGCAAGTCAAAACTACAATAAGATATCGTCTTAAACCTATTTGGCTGGCTGATATTAAAAATCAGGAAACAGAAAACTACAAGTTTTGGAGAGGATGTGGAGGAATGGGTACATTCATCCCCTGCTGGTGGGAATGTAGAATGGTGCAGCCATTGTAGAGAGTGATTTGGTGGTTTCTCAGGAAAATTAAATATAGAATTTCCATATGATCCAGCAATCCCACTACTTAGTGTATATCCAGAATAAATGAAGGCTGGGACACAAACACTTACATGCACACCAATGCTCATAGTGGCAATGTTCACTATTGCTAGAAGTTGGAAGCTACCAAAGTGTCCAAAAATAGATAAATGGATAAGCAAATTGTGGTATATACATACAATGGAATATTACTCAGCTGTAAGAAGGAATGAAGTATTGACACATGCAACAATATGGATGATTCTCAATCTTATGTTGTGTGTATTAAGCCAGTCCCCAAAGGACAAATGTTCATGACCTCATTGATAAGCATTTTGAGCAGACTCACATTCATATTCTGGAAGATAGGTTATCTGGAAACAAAAAGGGAGTACAGTGTGGTGAGCTGATGCTCAATGTGTGCAGAACATATGATAAAGTAGAAGGGGGTGGTTTGGCAGTGGATGGGGTTGATGGTGGTGTATGGATGTGAGTGAGGTCCATGGTGCTGGAATGTGAGGGTGAACAGGGTTGGGGAATTGGGTTGGACTATCCCTGGAACTGAGGAGAGGGCTGGAAGAAGGAACTAGTGAACTCTGGGGATATGTATGTCTTTGGTTGAAATTAAAATTGTGGGAATGTTCTTTTGGCAAATATGGCAGCGGAAGGTCACTGGTGCATATCAGTGGTGGGGGGATCTGTGGGAAAGGGTGCACCTGCAGCATGCTTCTATGGAAATGAATGTGTCCATCTTGTCATAGGGTATTATCTCAGTCGGTGGAGACCTACACAATAAACAACAAAATATTAAATTCCCATCTTTAGTAGTCCTTCTATGTTTTCAAATAGAGGGACACAAATCTCTCGAGCACAGAGTCAGTGCCTAATAAAAGAATACAGACCAATATGTCAAGCTCTCAATATTAATACATGCAACTATGAACCTTATTCTTGTAAACTTAAAACTTAGTGGTTACTATAGATTCTGAGGCAGGGGAGTGAAGAATAGGTGGAAGATTTGATTTATTCACATACAATCAGTCCATCTCCCTTTGTTATATTTATCATACCTTACTTTCAGTCAGTCACAACACAAATGCTTCTTTGTGGATGTTGAAAGCTTCATCTAGGGGTTTTAACGTTTCCACCCCTTTTCATTGTCATTGCCATCTTCATTTTGTCCTTATATTTAAAAAGTTTTTTTCATATAAATAGACAAAATCAAAAGTGAAGACACTCCATATTTAGATAGATTTAGTGAATAGTTTTTCATTATTTTAAACTAGAATTTGGCATCTTACATTTTCCTTCTTTCTTTTAGGTTCATATCAGCAAATGCAGTTCTGTAATCTGCTTTCCATAATGTATTCCTTTCATTTGTGACTTATAAAATGTGATATATATTCCCCTAAACACATTGGCTGCTTACTTCCACCTGATTTAAAACATTACACAAAGCAGATGTTACATTGGTAAACTGGAGTAAGAAGCACAGATTGAAAAACAGTCATTATGAAGAGAAGCCAAAGGGCCATTTATCACCTCACACATTTTAATATTATTCAGGGATATAAATTTAACAGAATATGCTCAAGGATGCAGGACAAGATTTGATGATAGGGGCATGTCCTGTTTTAGGCCTATTCCTTCAGGTAAATGATCCAACTAGAACCCCAGAACACACCACAGAGGTCCTGGCTAAGGGCAGGTGAATGTGGAGAGAAGTGTGGGTACCAGTGGGAAAATGACAAGAGAGAGAAAATTGATGAATTCCTGATAGTTCAATAAATTTCATAATCTCAGGTAACTACATAGTCATCATATTGCATGGCCTCAAGCAGAATTGCATTCCCACTTCAGTAAGGAAGGAATCATATTTGACTAGCATCTCAGGAAATAATTATCCTTGTGATAAATATATTCTCAATATTTTAGCAAGGGTACAGTGTGTTCACCCATGAAAAATCCAAATTGGACAATACATGGATAAAAGATGTGGAATTTACTACTGATAACATTTATAGAAAGCCCTGGAGACACCTCAGAGTCCAAATACTGTGGCCTACTTCCTCTTTGAACTTCCTTCTGATATCTTTTGAAATTTGAAATCCCAACCAAGGCAGCCAATCCAGAGATCCAACCAAGCCCCCTGTTCATTATGTTTGAAACAATACAAAATAAATCCCACCTGTCCTAAACCCTCCCCTAAATATGGACAAACCAATCAGTAGAACTCAAAATAACTTCCTTTTTATATTGTAATAAGGGTTTTTCATCCCTATGTCTCCAAAAGTACTTCCATTCTTGCAAATGATCTGGCTTTCTTTGCAGCAGCAAAACTTTGGAGTCCCGAATTAAATGCTGTAGCATGTAAACTTGACTCTGATTTGTCTTTTGACAATACCATCATCTAACATCATTAATGAGAATATTGTTCAGGTAGAAATTTTTAAAGAAGAAAAGAATTATGTCTTCAATTCCTTAGAGAATCAAAGGCTTTGTGAACTTGGTTACAGTGGTCTATCCTCAAGGTCATCAGTACAAACAATAAAGCTATTTAAATTATTTCAGTTTTGCTTCTGCCTTCCTTGGGAACTCTATGCCATTCTATCCAGTTGTCTCTGACAAAGAAAATCCTATTTCTACATGCATTTTATCTTAACCATCTCCCTTATTAATTAAAATATTGTTTTAATATCAATAAATGACCCATGTTTTAAAAATCTTTCCTACACCTAGAAGTTGAAGTGACAATTGGAAACACACTTATAATTTTCATATATATGAAAATACTTCCTCCATAGAGCTATATAATTTTGTATTCTCAGCAGCCTTGCTTTCCAACAGCCTTGTCATAAGAAAGTTTTTTAAATGTGGCACTTTTGCAAATCTCAGTATACTTTTAATCAGCATATTTTTTATTATGAATGAGGTTTACTGTATTTTTTCAGATGTTTAAGGCACATTTTCTCCATTTTTTGATCATCTGTCTCTTCATTTCCTTTGCCTATTTTTTTACTGATTTTTCGGTGTTTTTATTCTTGATTTCTAAAATCTTTGGTTTAAGTTATGAGCTGAAGTTGAAGAATTAAAAAGAATAAAGTAATGCTTTTTTAAAGTTTCATTTTAATGTAGTAACAATGGTATAAAAATGAGAACAATTTAAATATATTCTCCCTAATTATCATGTTTTCCCATATAGATTATTTTTATTGTTATTTAATCAAAATTCATTAATTTTTAATGGCTCTCAATATTGAGATGCAGAAAAACCTTCCCATATTAAACATACTTATTTACATTCCAAGCAGCAGTAATGAGAATTCCAGTGCTCCATAAGTCACATCCTTTCGATTTAGACATACATTCTGTGTGGGTGTGAGGTGTTATTACAATTATAAATTTAATTTGTATTTGCATGACTCTTAGCAAAGTTGAGTCACTTTTCATATTAACTATTTGGATTGCTCTATGAAGTTTAATGATTTTGACCACATTTCTATTACTGTTTTTATAAATTGTTGACATAAAAATTTATTATATTATTGTAGATATACATTTCTTGTTCGGCATTTGTATTCCAAACCTCTTATCAAACACTTTGGGTTGTCTTTTCACTCTCTTAATAATGTCTGTTATTGAATAGCAGTGTTAAAGTAATTCATTTTATTTTTCTTCATACACTTAACACTGTGTATACATCAGTAAACAAAGTCATGCATACTGCCTTCTATGTTTTCTCCTAATTTTTTTTTCTTTTTACCTTTCACATTTAGATTTGCATCCATCTACAATTTTTTTTTTTATGTGTTGTGAAATAGGAATGAATATTATTTTCCCATTTGAAATACATTTGACTCAGCGCCATCCTGGAAAGACTGCTTTGAATCATCTGCATATTCCAGAATCTAATCTGTTGCTCCATTGTTCATTTTGTCTATATAGTAACAATGCCACACTGTCTTAGTCACTATGGCTTTATTAGAGAACTGAACTTTTGGTAAATAGTGTCTACCTGCTGAGTTCTTCAAAATTGCCATGATTACTCACAGACCTTTGCCTTTGAGAATAAGCTTCTCCAAAAAAAAATGCTACATTTTGATTGTGTTTAGATTCAATGTATAGACAATTTACAATATAGAGTTGTGACCTTTAAAATATTGCGTTTTCTAATCCATAATCATGGTGTAGTTCTCCATTTACTTAGGTATTCTTACATTTCTCTAAATAATATTTTGTAGTTTTAATTGCAGAGGTTTTACATATCATTTCTTGTATTTCTTATTAGAAATTTGATTTTTTGATGCAACTGTAAACAGTATCATTTTAATCTAAATTTAATTTTAAAATTTTTTGACTTAATGATTACTTAGCAGTGTATTATTCAGTTTCAAAAGTGGAAATTTTTAAAAAAATATTGCTTGTTTTTCTTTAATTTGTTGCTAAGTTGTAATTTGTTCAGATAATATACTCTGAACTATATTACACTTTGTTGTGTTTTGCTTTATGGGCCTTCATATGATCAATTTTTTCATATGGTTTTTCCTTGTTGGGTACGAAGTTCTACTTGTGTTATTGAAGTCTATTTTCTTTACTGTTGTCCAGAGCTTTTTTGCTGTTATTGGTTTCTTATCTGCATATTCTGTCATATTATTAATGGAACAATTTCTCACATTATTATTGTAGATGTACCTATTTCACTTTCTCTTTTCTTAGCTCTGCCAATTTGTCTTGATACATGTTTAATTTATATTATTAGACCCACACAGCACTGCCATCTCTTCAGCTGCAGCACTGTGGAAAGAACAAGATGACCCAGGTGGTACTGTAAGGAATTGCTATAGAGAGGGGATTTTAGATACAAGTGCTATTGGTTGATGAAGACAGACTTGGACTGGGGTTACAGAGTAATGTATTTAGAGGTTTAGAGCCTTCATCTATCTCCATGCTCCTCTTCACATCATGCAGCAAGTCCTCGCATTTGAAAGGCAGAATGTCTTTGACACCAGACTGTGTGATTCTATCATGAACTAAGCAGACATCCCCCAAAATGACCTCTTGGTTTCACTAAGTTTGAATCCAAAGATACCATTTGTCATTTGTGATGATCAGGGTGAACTGCAGCATGTATATGATTTTATATATGTTGCTTTCATCTTTTGGCAATGTGAATAATGCTGCTATCAACATCAGTGTGCACATATCAGTTTGAGTCCCTGCTTTCAAATCTTTTGGGTGTATACCTAGTAGTGGGATTGCGAAGTCATATGGTAGTTCTATACTTAGCTTTCTGAGGAACAGCCAAACTGTCTTTCACAGCCGCTACTCCATTTTACATTGCCACCAATAATGAATAAGTGATATTTCTCCTCATCTTCTCCAACACATTTTATTGCCTGTATTTTTAATAGGAGTCATTCTAATGGGTGGAAAATGGTATCTTGCAGTGGTTTGGATTTGCATTTTCCTGAAGGCTAATGATGCTGAGCATATTTTCATGTGCTTTCTGGCCATTTGTATATCATCTTTAGAGAGATGTGTATTCAAGTCTTTTCCACATTTTTAAATTGGGCTCTCTTTTTGTTGTTAAATTGAGAGAGTCTTTTATATATTCTGGATACTAAACTTTTAAATTTGGATATGTAGTTTCAAATATTTCCTTTCATTTTGAAGGTTGTTATTTCCATTATAAATTCCTATATGGCAAAAAAGTTTTTAATTTTGATCAGGTCCCATTTATCTATTTTCCCTTCTGTTGCTTGTTCTTTGGATGTAAATTCTAAGAAACCATTTCCTAACAAAAGATCCAGAAGATGCTATCTACATTTTTTCTAAGAGTTTGATACTTCTAGCTCTTATGTTTAGGTTTTTGATATAGTAGTTGATTTTTTGTTTGTTTGTTTGTTTGTTAATGGGGTGAGGTAGGGGGTCTCTTTTTTCTTCTTTATTTTTTTTGGAAATAGAGGTCCAGTTTACCCAACACCATTTGTTGAAGAGACTATTCTAACCCAAGTGTGTGGTCTTTGCCACTTTGACAAAAATTGGTTGGCCATAAATTTGAGCACTGATTTCTGAGCTTTCAATTCCATTCCATTGGTCTGTATATCTGTCCATATGCCAATAATATGCTGTTTTAATTACTGGGTTTTGTAATAGTTTCAAGATCAGGAAGTGTGAGTGCTCCAAATTCATCTTCTTTTTCAGTATGGCTTTGGCTATTTGGTGCCCCTTACCCTTCCATATAAATTTGATGATTGTCTATTCTATTTCTACAAAGAAGGTTGTTGGAAATTTGATTGGGATTGTATTGAATTTATAAATTACTTTGGGTAGTATTAACATAATAATAATATTTAGTCTTCCAATCCATGAAAACAGAATGTCCTTTCATATATTTACATCTTCTTTGATTTCTTAGCAATGTTTTGTAAATATCTCTGTACAAATCCTTTACATCCTTGCTTAAATTTATTTTTAGTTGCTATTATGAATGTAATTTTTATTTGATGTTTTATTAACATTGCTAATTGCTAGTGTATAGAAACACTACTGATTTTGGAGTGTTGATATTGTACCCTGCTACTTTGTGGAATTCATTTATTAGCTCTAGGAGCTTTCTTGTGGATTTTCAGGATTTTCTGTATATAAGATCATATCATGTGCATATAGTAATGTACTTTATCTCTCTTTCTTGCCTAATTAACTAATTACCCTGGCAAGAACATCCACTATAATATTGAATAGCAGCAGTGACAGAGGAAAATGTTTTCTTTCACAATTAAGTAGGATGTTAACTGTGTGTTTATTCATATATGCTCTTTTTCATATTTGGGAAGTTTGACCTTTGAGTGACTGAGATTTATGAGGTTATCATGTGTTTTATTTTCTTCATTCTATTAATGCAGTACATTATTTGATTTTCTTATGTTGAATCATATTTGCATACCTGGAATAAACTCCATTTGACCATTGGGTATTACACTTTTAATGTGCTGTTTGATTTGGTTTACTAGTATTTTGTGGAGGAATTTTACATGTATGCTCATAGGAATATTGATCTGCAATTTAGTTTCTTTTGATACCTTTGTATGGTGTATTAGTTTATCAAAGGGGTGCTGATTCAAAGTACCAGAAATCTGTTGACTTTTTTTTAAATGACAGAAATTTAATCTCCCACAGTTCTGTAGATCAGAAGTTTGAAATTAAGGTATCAGTAGGGCTGCTTGCTTCTTCCAGCTGCTGATGGATGTAAGCATTTCTTTTTTTATCATGTCACAATCTAGTTTAATTTATTTATTTTTAGTGTGGTACATTTGTTACAATTGATGAACACATTTGGATTAGAGTTTATATTGTAGTTTACACTCTCTCCCTCTCATTTTTGTAAGTTATTGCAAGGTATAGAATGGCCTACATCTATCATTGCAATGTCATTCAGGACAATCACCAAGTCTCAAAAATGCCTCCACATTACACCTACTTTTCTCTCTCCCTCCCTTCAGAACCTCCAGTGGTCACTGCCTCCACATCAGTGATAAAAATTCTTCCATTGTTAGAATCACAGTAAGTCTATAGTAGAATAACAGTAAGTCTACTCTAGTTCATCTTTCATTCTCCAATCCTGAGGATTCTGGGATGATGACGTCCTCTCTGCCTCTAGTTGAGAGGGAGCTTAGATTCCATAGGGCAGATAGATGGGACTATCTTGCTTGCAGTTGCAGACTGTCTCTGTTCCTTGAAATGGTTGTTATCCATCATCAACTTCTTGTTTATTGTCCTGGGAGAGTCCAATGAACTAGAGAGTATGTGTTGCAACTCTATTGAGATTCAGGGCCCAACTTGTACATGGATAGTCCAAAGATTTAAGGCTCTTGGGCATACACGTATCAACTCTAGTATAACTACAGGTTCAAATAGAAGGGGCAGAAGAGTCATGTGTAGGGAAACCACAACTGAGTTCAACTCTGTCACACTGGGGAGCATAAATTTCACAGTAGGGCCCACAGGCAAGGCACCAAACTTCTGAGCTGTCTATCCTACCTATAGTATCTGGATGTTTCTAGAGCCTTTAGGAGCCTTGCTATTTGAGGCAATATTTACTTTGACAGTTAATGAGATCCTGCTGAGATATGAATAAATGTAATCTCTGGAATGATGTCCTGACTCACTTTGATGTCTCTTAGCCATATAAACTCATTTGTCTTTACCTTATTCTCCTTTTGCACAAAGTGTTTTTCCAGTTGCATTGTTAGTTGGTGCTTGGTAGTAATCCCTCAGTGCTAGGGAGGCTCATTCCTGGGAGTTATGTTCCACACTGGGATAAGGTAATGCATTTACACGCTGAGTTTGGCTTAGAGAGAGGCCACGTTTGAGCAACAAGAGGTTCTCAGGAGGTAACTCTTTGGCTCTGTAACACTAAGCTAAGTTTCAATTTCAAAAGTAAAAGTTCATAAGTACAGTCATCACTGTTAAGGGCCTGTCAATGGTCCATCCTCCTTTCTTAGTCACTGCCCCTGTACTCAGAGGATATAAAGGGTATTTATTTGGGGTAAAAGCTTACAGTTACAAGGCTATGGAAAGTCCAACCCAAGGGACTATAAGAGGAACCTTCTCACCAAAGTTAACTGATATGTGTTGAAACAACATGGCAGACAATATCTGCTTCATCTCTCCTTCCTTGGCTTCCTGTTCCTCTTAAGCCTCCATGGGAGTCAGCTGTAAACTATCAGGTAAATGGCTCATCTTTCTCCGGGGGTCCAGAATAAAAAATGACAGAGCTCTCTCTCTTCCAGTGTCTTCTTGAATGAGCTTCCATTTATATCAACTCACCAAGGGGTGAAGACTCAACCTGAGTCATGCACTACTGACTGTCAAATCAAAAGCCCTAAATTAGTTTTGTAAAGTAAACTTAAATCCTTTGAATTTAATATAAACCCAGGTAGTCATTACAATATTATAATATTAATACAATATTATAATATTATATTAATATGTAATATAATCCCAAGTAGTCATTACAATATTAAAGGGAATACCTTAAATTCTTTCAGTAGCAATGCTAAGTACAAAATCACATCAAAATCAGCTATCAAAATACAGTTTGTCTTGGGCAAAGCCCCTTCTGGCTGTAGAACTGTGAAATTTACAAAAGAATTTATGTGCTTCCAATATACAAAGGGACATAGGATAAGCATGTGAATTAACATAGGAAGAATTTGGTAGGAAACGTATGTCAAGGGTCCTCAACATTTCTCAAAGCCTGAAGGGTATACTCCATTAGATTTCAAATTCTGAAAGTCATTGTTCAGGTGATGGTTTATTCTCTTCCCTGGGGTCTCATGGGTGACCACCCTTTCCACAGGCATTCCAAACATCCATTTTCTTGGTTCCACCCTCATCAAGCATCTGGGTAGTGGAAAAGCTCCAGACCTTACCCTCCAAGAACATTGGGGTGGTGGCCCCATTTTCCCCAATATCTGGGGTGGAGTCTCAACCCCCTTAGTACAGTGAAGTGGTGGCAACATTATTCCTAATCTCTGGCTTACAGGCCCAACCACCTCAGAACAGGATGTGGTGACCTGGCTGTCCCTAATCTATGGGGAACAAGCCCACTGCCCTCAGAGCAATGGGGTGGCAATCTAACTCTCCCCAACCACCATTGGGGAATGTGCATCATTCTCTCTGTAGCCTGGGGTGGCAAAACTCTCCTTGAACAATTGACCAGATCATCCACCCTCTTCAAATGCCAGGGCAAACTCACCTTCTCCACATACATGTATAGGGTCCCTCTCTTGGCCAAAGTAAATGTATTAATTCCAGACCTCAGCTTCCATGGTTTTCCTCTTAAAGCCCTTTTCCCCTCCATCTCTCCCCTTACTGCCCCATTTAATCCAGGTTGAAAGTGGTTTTGTTCATACAGATCTCACAAAAAGCTTATTGGTTTAGTGTGCAGGAAACAGGGTTCAAGCCATCAGACATTAAGACTTTCTACAAGACTTTCCTGGATAACTGCATTTTCAGTCCCGACTCACAAGGTACAAGTTTAGTTAATTCTTCAAATAGGGCATTATTGTCTAGGGGTTTGATTTCCAGAGGCTTGGAATTTCCAGAATCAATTTCTGCTTTCTTTTTGCCCAACAATTCAGTTCTCAGCTTAACTCTTTCCTTTATTATTTTGCTGTAATCTGTAAGGAGAAGCCAGGCTGCATTCTTTAAGTTTACTTTGGAATGCTCTTCAGCAAAGGTCCAGGCTTGCCATTTTCAACTGATTTCAATATAACATCAAGAGTCAATCTAACTAAGTTCTCTGCCACTTCAAAACACGGATCATCTTTCCTCTAGTTTCCAATAATAGTTTCATCATTTCCTTCTAAGGCCTTATTAGAAATAACTTTAGGCTCCATATTCCTATCAATAGTCTCTTCAAAGCAATCTGGAACTTTTCCATAAAGCATCTCAGAATTTCTCCAAAAATACCCTCACACATTTGTAAAACCATTCCAGCATTTTTGGTAATTGAAACAGACTGTAACCCCCTCTCCTGGTTCCAAATTCTGTGTAGTCTGCCAAAGGGGTGCTGATGTAAAGTACCAGAAACCTGTTGGTCTTTATAAAGGGTATTAACTTGGAGTAAAACCTTACAGTTACAAGGCCATGGAAAGTCAACTGAAGGTACCATAAAAGGAAACTTCCCACCAAAGTCATCAGCTGTGTGTTGAAGCAAGAAAGTGATCAATCTCTGCCTGGTTTCTACTTCCTCGGCTTCCTCTTCCTCTTAAGCTCCATGGGGGTTAGCTGTAAACTATTAGGCAAATGACTCATTTCACTCTGGGGCTCCAGGATAAAAAATGAAAGAGTTCTTTCTCTTCTGGTATCTTTTTGAGTAAGTATCCATTTATATCAGCCCACCAAGGGAGACTAGACTCAACCTGAGTCATGCCCTACTGACATGATTGAATCAAAAGGCCTAAATTTATTAAGTAAACTTAATTCCTTAGAATTTAATATCATTAAAAAGCATCACAACCAGAGGAATAGTTTAGTTTACAAACATAACATTTCTCTTTTTGGGATTCATAAAATAATCTACTGCCACATATGGCTTGCTAAGAGGGTGATGTTGGCCTAATAGAATATCTCAGGGACTGTTTCTACCTGTTCAATTATGTAGAAGAGATTGAGCAGGGTTGGTGTTAATTATTCATGGAACGTATGATGAAATTGAACAGTGTACACTTTGCTGGGGAAGTCAAAAACACACCTGGTGGCCATCTCTCAGCCTTTGCATACACCTTTTCTATTTTCCTTTTCGATTGTGTGCAGATGTTTCAGTGTGTTCTCATTCTGCAGCCAGAGGGAGCTATTAGATCTAATAGAACCAGTTGACCACACCTTAAATTTGAAATTAGGAATAAGCAGTTCCAGTTGCTTATCAGGGTGGGATCTCTCCGTGGCATGCCTTTTCTCCCTGGAGTGCAAAAATACCCACTCTTGGGCAGCACAGTCATCTCTCCTCTCTGACATTAAGTGGGGCAACAGGAGCTTCCATCAAATGCTTTGAAATTAGGAGTTGGCCTCTTCAGGGGACCAGCTCTAATGGTTCTCT
>JAQZBX010085811.1:0-13071 GCA_029593785.1 Cabassous unicinctus
AATGTTGGGCTCTGTACCCGTTTGGCAATTTGATGTAATTATGAATTCCAAAAATATAATTGGATCATGCTTGTAAACTGATCTGTTAATCTGGGCATGATTAAGTTATGATTAGGGCATTGACTGGGCCACGTCAGTAGGGCATTGAGCCCCACCCCTTGGTGGGTGGGGGAATCGAATATAAAAGGCATGGCAAAGGACAGAGGGAGCGGTTTTGAGTAGCAGTTTTGATGTTGGGGTTTTGATGTTGGAGAGAAGGCCCCAGGAGAAGAGAAGCGAGCTGTTCGCCTGATAGTCTACAGCTGACCTTGTGGAGGAACCAGAAGAGCTAAGCCAGGAGAGAAACGCAGCCCTGGGAAGAGAGAAACCCAAGAAGCCTGAACCCTGGAAAATGTTGGCAGCTGTCTTGCTCCAACACGTGGCAATGGATTTTGGTGAGAGAAGAAATTTATCTTTTATGGCCTGGTAACTATGGACTTCTACCCCCAAATAAATATCCTTTATAAAGACCAACCCATTTCTGGTATTTCGCATTAGTACCCCTTTGGCTGACTAATACAGGCTCTTTCTGCTTCTAGCTTTATAAATGACCCAGATAAAGAGAACAAATGTAAATTCATGGTGAGTGTTATGAATCTCAATTTTCTTATCTGTAAAATAGGACCAGTAGTCTTCCCTATACCACAAGTTTAATATGAGCGCTAATGAGATAATGGTGTTTCAAGATGAGAAGGAGAGTGCATCCCGGTTCCCTGGAGCAGTTGAATCAGTGAGAAGGGCCTTCAGTTGTGTATGTGGTGTCAACCACAGACTCTGATTGCACAGGGCTTCTCTTGGAAGAAGGAGCCAAAGGGCTCTCAACTCCAGGGCAGAGAGAAGTCCTGCGGCAGGCTTGTAGGCATTTGAGATAAAGACTGAATTAGTCTCTTCATGGCTTTGCATCAAATTCTAATCCATGAAATGAACTGGTTAATTTGTACAAGTCTTATTGAGAATGCATGGCTCAATCCAACTTTTACAGATGGCTTACAGTAACAATATCAATAATATTGATGGCTATGATGGTTAAGTTCATGTGTCAACTTGGCTAGGTTATGGAGTCCAGTTGTTGGGTCAAGCAAGCACTGACCTGATTGTTACTGTGAGGATATTTTGTGGATTTAAATCATCAGTAAATTGATTGCAACTATGGATGATTACATATACAATCAGCTAAGGGGATTGCCTTCAACAATGAGAAAAGACTCATCCATTCAGTTGAAGGCCTTCGAAGGAGAACTTATGATTTCAGCAGCTGGAAGGAAGCATTTCAATCTCTACCTCAGCCAGACACCTTGTCCTGGGGAATTCATTGAAACTTTCCTCTGAGTTCCCAGGTTGCAGCCTGCCGTGTGGAAGTCAGATTTGTCAATCCCCACAGTCGCGTGAACCAATTCCTATAATAAATCTCATAATATTTACCTAATATATGTGTGTGTGTATGTGTGTGTTTATCTCCTGTCAGTTCTGTTTCCCTGGAGAAGCCTGATTAAAACAATGGCTAATTCTCCAAGTGCCTTATAAACATCAAGGCACAGTGTTAGGCACTTACATACATTTTTTCAAAATTTAGATTTGAGGAAAAAATTCTATTGAGGCTTTAAGGTCTTAAGATACCTGTTTCAACCAAGTTTATACCAGAGAACTCTGATAGGAGGGGTAGTGGACGCTGGGTTGACTATTAATAATGTGATACCATGCTCAAAGAATAAGGCAAATTTGAATATATGACTATGGGCTCCTATGTGCTGTAGCAAATTCATCCCTTGTCATTTCCTTAACCTCACAATGATGTTGATTTTTTGGTTTTTTTTTTTAAGATTTATTTTAAATAATTTATTTATTTCTCCTCACCCACTTGTTTGCATTTGCTGTGTCTGCTTGTCTTCTTTTTAGGATGCACCGGGAACTGAACCTGAGACCTTCCATTGTGGGAGGGAGACGCCTAATCACTTGAGCCACCTCTGCTCCCTGCTTTGTTGTATCTCTCATCATGTTTTCCTCATGTCTCTTGTTACGCCATCTTGCTGCGTCAGCTCACCACATCTGCCCATTGTGTCAGCTCCCTGTCTTGCTCATCTTCTTTAGGAGGCACTGGGAACAGAACCTGGAACCTCCCATGTGTTAGGCAGGACCTCAGTCGCTTGAGCCACATCCGCTTCCCTGATGTTGTTTTAGTTTGCTAGGCTGCTGAAAGTAAGTACCATGAGATGCGTTGGCTTAAACAATAAGAATTTATTAGCTTACAGTTTTGAGGCTGTGAAAATGTCCAAATCAAGGCAACATTAAGGCGATGCTTTCTCTTGAAGACTGGGTGCCTGTGATCCTTGGCTCCTCTGCCACTTGGCAAGGCGCATGGTGGTGTTGCTGGTCTCGACCTTCTCTTCCAGGTTTCATTGATTTCAGCTTCTTGCTTTCATGGTTTTCTCTCTCTCTCTGTGTATTCATTCTGTTTATGAAGGACTCCAGAAATAGGATTAAGACCCATCCTGAGGGAAGCGGGTGTGGCTCAATGGATAGAGCTCCCGTTTATCATGTGGGAGGCCCTAGGTTCGCTTCCTGGGGCCTCCTTGTGAGGGCAGGCCGGCCCGCGGTGGGCTGATGCAGCAGGACCTCACAGCAAGGGGGAGATAAGCAGACACGGAGAAAACAAACAGCGAATGGACACAGCAGCACAAGCAGCAAGGGGGGGATAAATAAATAAATAAATAAATCTTTAAAAAAGACCCATCCTGAATTAGGTGGGTCACACCTTAACTGAAGCAGCCTCGCCGAAAGGTCCGACTTACCTTGGGTTTACACCCACAGGAAAGGATTAACTTTAAAAACATGTTTTTCTGGGGTACATACAGCTCTAAACTGTCATAGATGCATCCTACACTTTATATGACTGAAATGTTTAATCCCATTTTCAGTATTATGATGGGATTTTACTGTGTTTTACTTCCTGCTTAGTTGTTTTTTCTTAAACAGAGATCCTTTAGCTGATAAAGGGAGGAGAAGTAACTGGCAGACCAAGACTTGGGCATTTCTGTTTCCCTGGCTATAAAACCAGGCTTCGGGTTTTGAAAATGGACTTTCTCATATGAAGGTCTTTCACCACCTCTTTTGCAAGGACTTGATTTTATAGGTGATCTTGATTCAGCATTAGGTAGACAATAACTAGGTCAGTCATACCTCTGCAACATAAATTCCTTGAAAAGGATTGCATGTTTACAATTCATGACATTTAATTTGAGGTCTTGGCATTCCATCTCTAAAACAATTGTTGGCAGGACCAGAGGATACTGATGGCACCTTGGATGACTTGTGAATGAGATCTTGGGAATTTGGTTTTGCAGCTTTTAATCCTAAATCTCTTCCTTCAGAACTGCTTCCATTCCAATTTCTGGACTCCTTCATTCTATAGGAAGTAATTGATGTCTTAAAATTGGCTCACATCTTAATGGTGGGTATCTTTAGCAACACTGATTCTAGAAACAGTTCTTTCATTTTTATTTAAGTAAATATTATTATCTTCATTTTACAGAAAAGGAAAATAAGTCTTCTCAGGATATCTCACAGCTCTACCACTTTCTAGATTTATCGTCTGTGGGGTTTTTAACCCATTGTATCCTTAATACCTAACAAAGAGTTGGACACAAAATAGGCACCCAGTACTTACTGAATAAATGAATATAGTCACTGGGTGGGGATAGCAGAATGGGAGAGAGGGAAAATGTTCAGATCATCCCCCAGATTGGCCCTTACTCACTATCAGAGAGTGAAAGGTGTCAGTTTCTAACTAGTCTTCTCTGCTCAGAGGCTAACACTTTGAAGTGTGTCTAAGTTTACCAGAACTGCTATGACAAATATCCCACAGTAAGCTGGCTTAACAACAGGAATTTATTGACTCCCAGGTTGGAAGACTAGTTCAAAATCAAGGCATTAGCAAGGCCATGCTTTCTCCTCAGTCAGTAATGTACTGGTGCTGGCTTGCAGACTTCGGGGTTCCTTGGCTCGTATCTCTGCCATCCATCACATGACAATCTCTCTCTGCCTGCATCTGATCTCCTGGTTTTACCTGACTTCTGGCTTCTGGCTCCTCTGGCTGACTGCACCCAAATTTCTTCTGCTTCTAAAGGAGTCCGGCAATATATATTAAGGCCCACTCTGATTCAGCTGGTCCGCGCTTTAACTAAAAATAATTTCTTCACAAGGTCCTATTTACAAAAGGGTTCACACCCACAGGAATGTGGATTAAGATTACGAACATGTCTTTGCTGGAGCACATAATCCAGTCTACCACAAAGGGTAAGAGAAATGGACATTCTCATGGGCATTCTCCCCAGCCCAGCAATGAAACATAGAGGTTAACACTTTGCCCACAATTTCTTTCTTTACAAGATAGTAGCTTCATGTTTGTTTGTTTGCCTTCTTCCTGTGGGGTCACAATCAGAAGGGGCCAAATGAGTTCTCCAAGTTTCTCTACAAGTATCTCTTAACTGTCCATGAAATCCTCCTCTGTTTATTTTCTTTTGGCAGTGCAGTAATGAGGCAACATTTCCACTCAGAAAATTCCCCTTGTGCACTCGACAGCAGAAGAGTTCACTCTGCTTCTTAGGAAAGTGGCCACTTGGGTGTTGACAATCTCCTGTTATTCACCAGTGTGCTTAGCCATAATCCTTCATTACACAAACATATAAAAAAACCTTTGTTATTTGCCCAGAAACATGCCAGTGCATGTGTTGCTGCCCTTGCACTCAGGTGGCCGTGTTGCTGAGGACACTCGGTCACGTGGTCTCCTCTGCCCTGGGAGCCATGGCTCATTACACTCTCTCCAGAGGCCCCTTACCCTGAGCGAAGCATAATGGAACGACAGCTCTGCAGCCCCTTAGCAGGAGGGAGATTCCATTTGATTCATGGTTTGCCTAGAGGGCTGAGGGGCCAAGAGGGCACGGGGTTAATTCACTTGCCCAGCTTAGGTTCAAATCCCTCTACACTCAGAAATGGCCTAGATGAGTGGCAATCAATTTAGCATTTTAACTAGATAGCTTCTGGCCCCACCACTGCCTCATGGCTTCACAGGATGCCTGTCTGGAGCTGGAGAGAGAGCAAGGTGGCACTGGGAGGTTGGCGTAATGGAAATACCTCATAGCCAAACTGTGCTTTCAGATTAATGAGCTTTTAAAATAATCATTCTCAAAAGGAGCTATCAGTTCCCAAAGAGAGACTAAATGTGTAATTTTGCAGAGCAAAGGAACCAGCAAAATCCAGCATGGTCCATTGGTGGGACCAGTCCATTCTAACACAAATCAACCTCATGACAATCCAGCTCTTTACAATGCAAATTTTGTTATAGCATTAAAAGGGAAGGGCCCTCCTCTTCTCTGGACCTGGTTGTTGTCAGGCCCTGAACACAGTTGAGGTATTAATAAGTGTGTGTGGAATGAAAGGAAAAAATAATCACACAGTGTGGGTGTCACTTTATTGAAGACAGTAGAGCCTAGAGTTACAAGTTGGGTTCTAGAGTCAGACTGCCTGGTTTCAGTCCTGGTTCTGCCACTTACTATGTGAATTTGGGCAAGTTTATCAGCATCTCTGTCCTTCAGTTCCCTCGGCTGTAAAATGAAGGTTAATAGCATTACCTAACTCAATGGGCTGTTGTGAGGATTAAATGAGTTAACACGTGTGAAGTGCCTAGGACATGGCGGGGACTCAGGGAATCTTAGCTACTATTGGTGGTAGTTTGGTGCAATAAGAAGTTCATAATGAAGATGGAAATTAGGACAATGTGAATGTGGACCCAGCTGTACCTTGGGCTTAGTTTCCTTCAGCCTCTTGTGTCTCTCTCTCTACTCTTTTGGACTCTGTGTCTCTGCTTCCCCACCTCACCCCATTCCCAAGCTACACCACCACACAAAAACTGCCTAGAATAAAGCATATTTTAAGCTAAATTTTTAAAAAGATTTGGTGTTTTAGCTGGCTTAATTTTCCTCAGAATGCTCGGAGTGCTGTTCACAGATTGCTCCTGAGATTCTTGTTTTACAGCTCTGAGCTCTAAAGCAAATAGTCCTAGATTAAGTCATTACAATGGATACAAGGACTAAGCCCCAGAATGGTTTGCAAGCTCTTAGAAAATGCTAAAGTTACTCCTTAGGCTCTGGAATAGGTATCATTTGGCTTTTCCTTCTGGAATTTACAGTTGACAGGAAGATTGCCCTTGAATATCACATACAGAAAACTAAAACAGAATCTTCTCTTGGGAAAACCCTGAAAAATCTCATTCTTCCTGGGCTTTGAGACCTAAATTATCTTGGACAAACAAGATGCAGGAAAACAAACAAACAAACAAACAGGGAGGGATCAACCGATGGACCTTTTTATTTTACAGAGGTGGAAGCTAGAACTCAGAGGAGCTGACTTGCCTGAAGTCACTCAGCTATGACTGAAATCCAGTGCTCTTCCCCTACACCATACAATCCCCCATTGTAAAGACCTTCCAGAAAGGAGAGTCTTCAGTGCCTCCCTGCTTATCACTCCAGTGTAGACCAAGCTTCCTCCAGGTAGGCTTATCAAACCTAAATCTTCTCCTTACTGGTTAGCATATTTACTCACATTTTGTTCTGAAAGACCATGGAGTGTCCACCCTCAGAGAACCCTCAGTAAGGTATGCACACCCTAAGTCAGAGTTATTTCTCTCCACAGGATGCTTCCAGTCCACGTGGTGGTAGTTGTTGTATTAAGAACACCATTGCTGAGAAGGATGAGAGGGTGATGTAAGACCCATGCTGTGTCCCAGGACTCTCAGAGAATCCCAGGAATGCTGGGTCTATGAAGAGACATGTAAAACTCCCAAGCAGGACTGGACAAAATCCGGAAAGTCCCCAGGCAGTACATGGGTAAGACTATCTAGGAGCCATACCCTGTATGCTCCATTTTAAGAAGCATAGTGTGACACAGTGGAAGGGGCACTAGACAGAGAGTTTGAGACCCTTCACTGCTGCTAAAGAGGAATGTGACTTGGGCTCCTCTCTCCACTTCTCTAAGTCTCCATTTACTCTCTATAAAAATGAGGGGTGAATGACCTCTAAGTCTTCTTCCGGCTATAATAGCCTCCTCTATAGAAACCAAAGGTTTGTTATTGAATGATTAAGTGCCTAGAACTTGACATAAGATACAGTTGGGTTCAAATCGTAGTGCCACTGTTGTATGGTCTTGGGCAGATAGCTTCTTTAAGCATCAATTTTTTCATCTGTAAAATAGAGAAAATAACACTATTGCATAGCATTGTTGTGGAGATTCAGTGGCATAATATCCAAATAGTGTTTAGCAAAAAGGTTAATAAATGTTAGTACGTGCTCCATCTAGCAGCCCCTTTGGCCACCATCCATCACCCAGAATGAATGCCTGAGGTCCAGTTAGATTGCGCTTATTTTGAGTTAGATGTTTGTGGCCTCCATGTAAAGCTTATAGAAGTTGCAGGTGGAAAATCTGATTTTGTCATTACTAGAAAACAGTAGAGCACTCTGCTTTTCATTCGTGGTTGAATTTGTTGTCAAGAGAAATGCAACAAATGCTGGAGAGTTCGTTGGTTGACTTTGGTTTGAACACCCTACTATATACCTTGCTCAGTGAGTTCCAGTTGAAAGGGATCCTTCAGTCTGTAGCCTTAGCCTGAAAAGTCCAGCATTCTCTCTGTCTCTCTGCCTGGTGTATGCCAAATGGCACTTCCTTGCAAGACTCTTAGTGCCTGGAAAAGTCACTAAAGAATTGCAGAGCTAGGTAAGGACCAGATAAAGGGAAACTCCATCTCGCCTGCCCATCAACACCCTTAGAGGCGTTGTTACAACAACGACCAAAGCTGTCTGGCAATATCATCAGTGGCAACTGGTCAGTGAAAATGTTTTTTAATTGTGACTTGAATGTGTTTATCAGCCTTGCTTTGTGACATGGAAAAGACAGCAACAGAAACACAGGGAGCTGCAGTCCTCCGGGGAAAACATTCGTCATCTGCGAGTGTGCCGGCCCTGGCAGATGGTCAGTTCTTCTCCTGAAGTCAGACTTCCAAGCCACCGTGCAGTGTCACTGCCAGAAATGAAGAGTGTTATCTTGACGTTGAACATCTTTATAATAAAATTACTAATTGGTGGGTAATACCACAGGCTTTTGAGCTGGAAAAAAAAAATCTCATAGAGGCTGTTAAGTGGTTGGCTGCGCATTCCATAATTAAAAATTGTTCTTAAAATTCTTCCAGTGCCGAATCACGGCCTTCTTAGACGCTCTCCAGGTGATCTCAATTGCCTTGAGATTTTTAAGTACAGCCGTGTAGAGCTATTTTTAAATATTCAGATAAATCATAATATCACAGTCGTTACTTTCCTATTTTTTAACATCTTTAATTATACTATTTTGCATTACCATTTCCAGGATTCACCCCCCCACACCCCCATATTTGGCAACTCCACAGCATGTGTCAAAACAAATTAGCACTTTGGGTGGTAGAAATATATTTTTTATGAAAGCAGCAAATGTGTCAGTATTGGACAGAAGCTTAAACCTGATTTATTGGTTTGTTTTCTTGGGTTTCAGACCCACAAGGCAGAAGCTTTTTAAAGAATTTTCCTTTCGCATCACCAGCGCACTGGCAAACTATGTAAAACACATTCGGATTCCGCCAGACAGAGTCACTAATTATGATATGTATTTGCATATGTTTAATCACATATATCTTATTTCATTTTGCTATTTCTTCAGGGCCCTCGCTCCAGGGAGGGGGTCTTTGGTGCTATCACAGCGTGAGTTCAGCAAAGTTCTCTCGAGCGATCATTCTGCTGCCGCGCTGTTAGTTTTTTGTGTTATCTTTCCCAATGAAATTTGAAATTTACAATTTTTAAATGATGTGTGTGAAATTATATGACTCTATTATGTCATAATATTATACATCCCAAAATATTGGTAAAGGGTTCTCCCCCTTCATCACCACCACCCCCACTAGAGATCAGAGCATTACTGAGAAAATAATGATTAACCTTTAAAATCAGATTGGCATTTCTTTTTTCTCCAAATCTAGAATTAATACGCATTTTTTAATCATTAGTGTAATGTTCAGGATGATACTTTTGTTCTTTTGCCTGTTGAACTGTTACGGCTGCTAGTAACCCTTCAAATTGTTTGCTTCATTCAAGCATTCTTTCCTGAATAATTCATTAGGCATTATTATCCAAGCGTGGAACCCCTCATTTAGCACTGCTGATCTTTTCCTTATGTGTAGCTGACAGGCAATCAAAGTTTTTATCAGTGCAGAAAATTTGCAATTCAGAAATGTAGTTGCAGCAATTAGTAGCTATCAGGTAGCATTGGAAGGACAGCTTCATAAAAAGACAGAGTTGAATGAGCTCCACTGATGTTAGCACAAAAGTAATGGGTAAAACTAACCAGCTGTTTCTAAATTTACCAAATGGAACATTCCCTTCTCAGAGTGGAGGCTTTAATTAACTTGGAGTTCTGTGTGGCTTCCCAGAGGGGGAAGGGAGTAGGTTAGGACCCTTCCTTCACGTGGGCTGGGCCAGAGCAGCTCTCCTCTCTCTGGGTACCCATGGGAGGAAGCTCTGAGCTTCCCTCTAAACCTGTCCTGGGGGCAAAGGAGATAGGCAAGTGGCACTGTTGTCAGGAGACTCACAGAAGGGGAGCACCAGGAAGGATTCCAGCTGGGCTCCCCTTTTTTGACATCTCAGATGGGGTAGCTCAGGGCACTGAAGTTTTGTCTTGATCTTAAACATCTGTCCTTTACCCATGCACTGGCCCCAGGACCCAGGCTAAGGCTGAGCAAAAGGTGTGAGCTAACAAGGTGCTCATGCATTCCTTTATTGGTCGAGTGATTCATTCATTTGTTCATTCTTTCATTACTTAGTTCACTTTTATTCATTCATTTGTCCATTAGTTCATTAGACACATTATCCATTCATTTGTTCATCTAAACACTTACCGAAACCCTCAGTGGAATGGGAACTTGAACCTACCCGTGGGTCTCCTGGTTTTCCATTTCTCCCTTTGGGTATGTATACAGGATGTGCGGGGTCTTCACCCTAATCTCGCCATCAAAACTTGCTCTCAGGAAGAGGTCCAAGGAGCCCATTTACACGAGGGCTAAAGTGTGACCCCTCTGGGAGGGGCGGTTGCTTGGTAACCGGTTGGCAGCAGCAGAGGGATGTTCGGCACCAGTTGCTTGTAGGGGAGGCTTTGAGGGGTCTCTGAAACCACAGCATGGGGGTGACCTCTGTTCCTTGTCCCCTTGAGGCTGCTCCTGCAAGTAGTTCATCGGATACTGAGAAAAGGGGACTCTGCTCTCCACCTCCCACCAAGCCTAGATGGCCAACGTGCCAGCTGGCTGCTGGGCTGCCACCTCAGGGCCAGTGGGAGGGAGAGCTCAAGCTGCAGAATAAAATCCACTGTGTTCAGTGGCTGAGTCACAGAATAGAGCAACAGTGCTTCATCACCTAGACTTTGGAGTGAAACAGACCTGGGTTCAAGTTCCATCTTTGCCACTTACAAACTGCTATGTGACTCCTGGAACCTTAATTTTCTTGTCTGTAAAATGGGATTATTCTTCATGGGATTATGGTAAGAATTAAGTTCAATGAGGATGAAAATGCCTGGCATGGTTAAGCACATGGTAGATGCTCACAAAGGAGTCATTATCATCACTAGGATGTGAGTTTCATGAGCATGAGGACCCCAGAGGTTGAGAGCACAGACTTGAGCCATAGTGCTGGGTTTGAATCCTGGCTCTATTCCTTATTTGCTCTTTGAATTTGAGCAAGGACCTTACCTTCTCAGTCTCAGTTTCCTCATCTGTAAACTAGGGATACTGATAGTACCTATCTCATAGACCTGTTGTAAAGATTAAGTGGATTAATATGTATAAAACCCTTAGAACAGTGCCTGTCATTTTAAGTGCTACATATTAAGCTATCTACATAACTTATTAGTAAGCTATTATTATATATTTTATTAATAATAAGTTTTTATTTTTAATTATTTTTAAAAGTGTTTATATCTTCAAGGTTGGACAGTGCCTGGCTTTTTAAATTTTTTTTAAAGATTTATTTTTTTAATATACTTTATTTATCCCCCCCTTCGCCCAGGTGGTTCACTCGTCTGTCTGCTCATTGTTTGCTCACCTTCTCCAGGAGGCACCAGGAACCCAACACGGGACCTCCCACATGAGAGGGGAGTGCCTAACGGGCTGAGCCACATCCACTCCCCATGGACTGCAGTGTCTTCTGGCTTGTAGCCTCTGCTTGTTTGCAGTGGGGGCAGAATCTAGCCCGTTGTGGCAGGGGCTGAGTCTGTTGCAGCAGCATCTAGCTCTGTTGCGGCGGGAGGTGGCATCTGCTCATCTTCTTTTTTAGGAGGCACCAGGACCTGAACCTGTGACCGTCCATGTGGTAAGCAGGCGCCCAAGTGGTTGAGCCACATCCGCTTCCCAAGTGCCTAGCTTTTAATGGGAGGCTTTTAATAAATAATTGTTGAACAAATAAATATATAAGAAGTCCCTGGATATCATAAATCCCAATTCCCTTATTTTACAAATAAGGACCCTATTATCAGGAGTGACTTGTCCAAGGTTAGAGGCAGAAAAATGACCAGATTCCAAGTGTTTGGGCTCTTAGACAATTGCCCTCCCCACACCATGTCTGGAAGGGAATGTCACCCTTGAGCCTTGGGTGACATTACCAACAGAGCACCTCGTCCCCTTTGCCCACCTCCTCACCTCTGCTGCATGGCAGGGCTGGAAGAAACTGAACCAGGAGTATGATCTGGTCTCTGGGCCTGACTCTGACCTTGGACAAGGCATAACCCTTCCTGTAGCCCCTCTCTCAACCTGGAGAATGAAGGCTGCAGGACAGACCAGCTTTGCTCTCCTTCTAGCTCCACTCACAGTGAGTTCATGGTCTAGGTTTCCCTAGAGTCTTCAGATAGATTTATAGTTGAGAAAAGACAGAAGCAGCTCTTTCTTCAAGGATGCCTCAAGCCATGATGACAATTCAGCTCAACTACATTGTATCAAGTGCTCGTCTTACCCAAGGCTGTGTCTTTCTTTTGGTCTCACATGAATAATATTTCCATACATTTCTAACACAAAGAAATGAAGGTACTTGCTTAAAGCCACAAGCAAGCTGAGTCCAGAACACATCTTCCAACTCCAGGTCTAGTGCATTTTCTACCTCACCACATGCCTCAAAAACCAATGCACCCTTGGAAATTCAAGGGAAGATCAGGAAGTATTTTTTAAATAGAATTATTTCTAGAATATCATGCAGCCATTTAAAAAGGCAAAATAGACCTATCTTATTGATATGGAAAGATGCCCATTATTGAGTGAAAAAAGCAAGTTACAGAGTAATATGTATAGTATAAAATAGGCATGTTTTTAAAAGTCTAGACTAATATTTAATAAATCTTTTAAGGTGATTATTTCTAGAGATATGACATGATGGGAAAACTTTGACTTTGACCTTGATTCAATACCTTAATATTGCCTTGATGTTTTTACAGGGAACACCAATTACTTTTATAATCAGCAAATATGATAAAGAAATATTCCTGAGAAAAAACTAGATGGAGAGTGCCTGAGAAAATAAGGTGGCATTTCAGAGTGGCTTGGTGGGCTCTGGGTGCATTATCATATTTAGCTAGGACCCATGTTGGGACCATGAAGGCCATCGGACAGTGGCTCAGAGAGAAGGGAGAGGTACTGGGTGAGGGCCCGGCTTCTTGCTGTGGAAATGCCTGAGCATGGGGAGGGGTCAGAGCTGGGGACTCAAAAAGAAGGCCTTGGCAGCAGAGTGGGACATAGGCACAGGCCCACGTCCAAAACAGAGCCCCAGGGCATCTCCTGCCAACTCCTTCCCTTTGGGCAGGTAGGGGGAAGGAGCATGGCTGGTGTTGGGGGAAGAGGAGGCCCAGACAGATCAGAAACAGGAATAAAGTGACAGGAGCCTGGGCACCTTAGGAGCACCTCAGTGTGTTATTTTTTTTTTTTTTAAA